>JBBPBX010008257.1:52831-63017 GCA_038048925.1 Garcialebias charrua | reverse complement strand
AAAATTACTTCTGTAGAAGTAGAAGTATCAACTCTAGCTTTTTACTCAAGTAAAAGTAAAAAAGTACTGGTTTCAAAAACTACTTAAAAGTATAAAAGTAAAAGTAGCGTAAGAAAAAGCAACAACAAAGTGTTACGTGATACGGATACGTGTTTTTGAATTATAAAAATATGTATAAACAAATTATTACACAATTAACCATTTATTTTTAGTGCAAATAGAATTGCCAGAAACAAACATATCTTTTGAAAATTATGTATCTTTCTTAAACAGACCTCTGTCCTGCTTAATAACTTAAAACAGAATTATGTATCTTTCTTAAACAGACCTCTGTCCTGCTTAATAACTTAAAACAGTATTAAATAACAAAAAATCAATACGAACATTCTGTAATAGTGCATTTAGTGCAACGTGCAAATAAAGTTTGTAGTAAATGTGTAAACATAAACACATTGGCCCTCATGCACAAAAATGTTCGTATTCTTATCCTAACTTCCTCCTACTTTTGTTCGTACGAAGCGTTCGTACGAACATGCCACGTCAGATCCAACAAAGTCTTCTATAGTCAGGAAATGTGTGTATATGAGCTGTGTAAATAATGATGAATCCCACCTGTTCTATTCACCTGCTCGTGCACGCGGGAGGTTATTTACATAATTCCCACCCCTCAAAACACCATATAAGGATATAGTTTCCTGCCACCGCGAGCAGGAAGTGTCCATTCATTCCGGCTTTTATGCGTCAGAAAACACACAAACGCGTTTGGCGAATTAAAATTGACTCGCCTTTGATCATAGTGTCAGCCCCGGATCTGAGCGCAGACCCACACAGAATACAGATGACATCAGTGAGCGCCCACAGTCAACAGGCAGTTCATATTAAAAATGACATGAAGCAACTTTCGCCTTTCTTCTCCCCTGTCTCTGCAGCAGCGCTGTGTGTGTGTGTGTGTGTGTGTGTGTGTGTGTGTGCCGACAGAGGCGCGTGGCGCGTTGCGTGGCACACCGGGTGGTCGACATGAGTGGGGGCGCGTTGCGTGGCACACCGGGTGGTCGACATGAGTGGGGGCGCGTTGCGTGGCACACCGGGTGGTCGACATGAGTGGGGGCGCGTTGCGTGGCACACCGGGTGGTCGACATGAGTGGGGGCGCGTTGCGTGGCACACCGGGTGGTCGACATGAGTGGGGGCGCGTTGCGTGGCACACCGGGTGGTCGACATGAGTGGGGGCGCGTTGCGTGGCACACCGGGTGGTCGACATGAGTGGGGGCGCGTTGCGTGGCACACCGGGTGGTCGACATGAGTGGGGGCGCGTTGCGTGGCACACCGGGTGGTCGACATGAGTGGGGCGGGGGCCGCGCGCGGGTCGCGCAAGGTGGTGGACGTGGGGGGGGGTTGAAGCCGCTTTAATTAAACCAATATGTGTGGTTGCATTTAATTGTTTAAACTCGAAATATTTTCTAAATAACGAAATATAAAGTTATTAGTGGAGAAAAGGCAGTCTGGATGACAGCAGACTGACGCTCCTAAAATATACGACAGGTCTGGACCACACGTAAATTCTGTTCGTATCTGAAAAAAATCCTAGGATACGAAAACATTGTTGGATGCCACAAATGATCCCAAATCACTCGCACGCACAGTATACGCACAAATCTGTGCGTACGAACGGTTTGTGCATGAGGGCCATTGTGCCTCAAAGGCCATGGCTTTCCACTTGTAGTAAAAATAAAAAAACTTGTAAACAACAGTGGAACATTACATTATGGAGTCAACCTATTTTTTCCATTTGTTTTTCTGCTGAGATCGTGCTGCAGCAAGGAATGCTCTGTTTTTCAGTGCCAAAGAGTAAAACTCTGAGCAAGACATTTCATAATTTAGACTGACAATGAGCTCACTTCTAATTAGTTCAGTAGAACATTTGTTTCGCACATCAGTCCACTTACTTTTCATGAAAGAGAAAATCCTTTCCACAAACCCAGTGGAAGATGGGATGCTGAGGACAAAGGATACAACAGCTGGATGTTGGGGAGGTCAGCTGCCTGAAGAACTTGCATCCACTTCTCTGCTGTTCCCTGGGACTGCCACCTTTCTTTCTCCTGAGGTGAGGTGGTGAGGTGGTCTATCAGGCTGTTTGCAGTCACACATTCCTCATACAGCTCATCCATAGACATGTTCAGCCTGCCAAAAGGTGTTAAAGTTCATTAGTGATACATAGCCTAGGTTATGTAGTGATAAATAAATGGAAAAACGTGTATTGTTTATATTTATAATTTAGCATTGTATTTAAACTACATTTTGAAATGTATTTATTAATTTACCTATATGAACTGTGTTTTTTTAAAGATGGACAAGGTTGTATGTTTGCATAGTGTAAAGTAAATTCACAATTATGTATTTATTTGTACGTGTCAATTGTACACTTTTGTTTATAACTATCAATAATTAAACATGGTTCACCACTACACTGGAAATTATTGAATTTTTACCTGCCAACCAGGTGAAGACTTTCAGTGATCTTCTCCACTTCCTCAAAGGATATTTTTCCAGATGCCAGAGAGAGGGGCTGAAGGTGAAAGAGCCAGTTTTCCTCTGAGAAGTCAAACCACTTCTGGACAGAACTGATGGCAGTTTTTTTTTTTTACATACCATATCTGCCTCTGGTGTTGCCCGGTGCAGAACAAATTGGTCAAGGGTTCTCCTGGTTTTGTTGTCTTTCACGTTTATATTTATTATACAACATTAGTATGTTACTAGGTCACTAGAAGTCAGTAATCAACTGATAAAAAAAAAAAAAAATCTTTCAGCTTACCTCAATACAGTATTAGGCATGTAACGAGATCTCGTTGTACGAGATCTCGCGATATTAAACTCCCGCGATATCTCTCGTTGAGAGGTAACGTTGTCTCGCGAGACGCTAATGCTAGCGCTAGCAGAGCCCCTAGCCAGTCAGCGTCACGGACAGCATGGCTTCGCCGGATGAAGTTGCTATAGAAGACGCCCCAACTACTGATTACAGTCCCGCAGACGCCTCTACATTGATGGAGGGTCCCAGCGCTGCCGACGCTGCCCCGGATGTAAAGACACACGTAAACACCGGTGTGACCGGTGTTGCCAGATAGAGTCCCACCCACCCAAAGCACTCTTTACCCGCAAAAGTCAGAAGGAAAATCGCGGTGAACCGCCCAATCTGGCAACACTGGTGAGTGACGACGGCTGCTGAAGCGGATATTATGTTCAATTTTTGGAAAGTCCTGCGTGAATATCTATATTCTACAAAAAAAAAACGGCAAAATGAAAGAAAAGTAACGAGGCTATTTTTAAAAAGTAAGGAGTAGAAAGTACCAGTAATTGCGTGAAAATGTAAGAAGTAGAAGTATAAAGTAGGCTGAAAAATAATTACTTTACTAAAGTATAGATAACTAAAATTTGTACTTAAGTAAAGTAACGAAGTATTTATACTTCGTTACTTGACAACTCTGGCGACCTATATATGGCTTGTTATCACTTTCGGCGAAACAAATTTTTTAATCCAGCTCATTTCACAATTAAGTTCATTTATTAAGGAAAAGTTCAGCTCAGACACATATTTGCTATAATTTTTATCAAACAAATAATTGTTTTTAAGTGTTAATCTTCTTAAAAGCCTTGCTGTGCGCTCCTGTGGCAGACATTTGCAGCAGAGCTAAACGTAGGTGCGACCTATGGTAAATGGTAAATGGAGCTTATTTATATAGCGCTTTCTAGCCCCCTGTGAGGAGCCCCAAAGCGCTTTACAATACCAACCATCCACCCATTCATACACACATTCATACACGGTAGTGGCAGACTGCCATGCAAGGCGCTTTCCAGTCCTACCGGGAGCAACTCGGGGTTAAGTGTCTTGCCCAGGGACACAACGACACATGGTGTGGGGAACCGGGATTCGAACCTCCAACCTTCCGATCGGGGGACGACTGCCATTACCACTACGCCACGGCCGCCCATCTATACACCGGTGTGACCTATCTAGGGTTTTTTCCAATCTATTGGTGATAATTGGACAATGCGACCTATACACCGGTGCGACCTATACACCAGAAAATACGGTATATGGTTTTGGAATTATTTTTTGTGTTTTTAAACATAGCAGGCACTTAGATAGCTGCCCACTGCTCCACCTGGGTGCATTTCAGGTGTTATGGGTCAAATGCAGAGGACTAATTTTGTCATTGTATGGAAACATACAACGATGACAACACATAGCACTTGCCGGGACTTACTTACTTAAACACCAGATGTTGGCTTCGTTAATATGAATTCTGGCCTATAGCTTAGTAGTCCAAGCAAGAAAGTAGGGCAAATAAAGTGCATCCAATTTCTTTAATAATATTATTATGAATATTCTATTTTAACTGTTATGTCAATAAGTGTTGTAATGTGTTGTGTGTGATACATAGCAAGACATTGTCAAAACTTGGGAAAATCGTGTACCAAAGCAAAACACTGGAACACATGTCAGTAGGAAATATTTATTTTTTATTTTTCAAAATCTATGTCCTGTTTCTCTCAGGTGGTCTGATAATTGCAGTAGCTTTCATCAGGTTTTAGCAGAATAATCTAAAGGTCATACAGATCACCAGCATGAATTTTCTGGCCCTCAGGTGTTTTGGTTCTGAAGTGCTCACACTGGGGAGCTCATTTGCACTTTACGGTAACAGGATGTGTCCAGGTTTACACCCCTTTGCACTCCTTCTAAGTTTACAGCTCTTATAAAGCAAGCAGAATTACGGTAGGTGTGTGGTTTTGACACCACATGATCCCTAGTTTAAATGACCACTTTCATAATTTAATTACACATTTATCAAACCCTTTGAGACCTCCGCAAATGCCAAAGGGATCCTTGCAACATATTTTGTGAAATATATCAGCCTTGTGAACTTGTTAAATCTTAGGAAGGATTATAGAAAGTCTTTAGTTATCTTCATGACATAGTAGGCACAAGAATTGTATCTTGGAGTTGGCATGTTGATCAGACAGGAATTTACCAGCAACCTTGTCCACCTGTAAACCTGGGGGACCACCTCAGTGCTGCATGATACCTTCAACAGCAACTACAATGAGGATGGAGGAACAATATAATACCTCATAAAGATGTTAAAAAAGGAGCATGCTATTGGAGGCAACAGGTTTCTTAGACTATATTTATTCCACTTTCTGAAACTGTAAGGTCATTCATTATATTTTGTTTGTAACTGAAAGTAACAATGACAGATATGTAGTATTTTAAAGTTTTCAGTCCTTTCATTTAGACTAGTACTGTATACCAGAAAAAGGTAATTAACAAATGATCTGTCTAGACACAATAGAGTATGAACCTCCAATTACCAAGATGCTGCATTATATATACAACTTTTTGTCTTAAGCTTTGAAAAACAAATGACTGTCATCGTCTACTGTAATATTTTCTTCAGGCATCTGTTGTAATTATGCTGTAGCTTTTGTATTATGATGTATTGTGCCCTTTTTTATTTTATTTTTTGTTTGTTTAAAAATTGGAGTGCAGTTGTGAATTTGTATTAAATGTTTGTAGATTTTTATGTAGGAAACACAAACGGAGTGTCTTATAAAGCAGTAAGCAATAGCTTTCATGATGTGATCGAACGTTTTTGTTTTTGCCTGGGTTTCAGAGTGAACAAGAGCATGTGCCAGGAGCTTTTATGTGGTAAATATTCTCCATGATTGCTTCGACACTTTATAATTATCCCTCCCTCATCTCCCTCTTTGTCTGTCTCTTAGTCACTGTTATCCGTGTGTGTCGGTCTGCATGTGTACATTGGTACATGTGCTTGCTTGAATGGTTATGTAATTGGAAATGTAATTTGAAAGTGAAAATTATTGTGTCTACACAAGCAGCTCAGTGTGGTGAGTTGGTTGTTCCATGTGAGTAACTTTAGCTTGTTGTGCACCACTTTGAACACTGGACATTGATTTACAGCACTTAGTCAGCCTCATAAGGCTGTTTTCCAGCTACCATCCCAGACAAAACTGTCTTTTTAACTGGTGGAAGTCTAATTTATGTTTGCATGTTCATATTTGTGAATTAACTTAAGCTTTAAATGTTATGCTGACTAATCACAGTAGCCAAACAAAAAGTTTTGTGTTATTCATAGCAAACTGCCACTTAAGGTTGTTAAGAATGTGGAAAGTGTTATGGAAGCTTTAAATTCTAGGTAAACTGCAGTAAGTATGCTATGTAGGTTCTATTTAACATTCCCAGGTTTCTAAGGTGGTTGGAACACCAGCCCTTCCAAAAGCACAAGGGTTACATTTATTTTCTACAGTGTACCCATTGTTACATTGGCAGCAAGTTTTGCAAAATTGATCCTGATGGTAAGAGAAACCTTATTTTTCACAGGTGCACTACATTAGATCATCTTGTTTATGGAACTTGCACGTCTCAAGTTATCACTTTTTATCTTATTTTGTCTGGTCGAACAAAGCTCATTGTTCTGATTCACCGGAATCAGCACCCTCAATTATAATGAACAGTGGTGGTGAAAATTAATCCTTTAAGCCCTTTTGGCATAAACACTTTGCCAGCCAAACCAGTGGCACATTGCTGCCAAGTCAAGACACAACTTGGAGAATAGGGAAGTTCCCATAGACGGTGCAGTTGTTGACTGTTCTGCACATTACAAAACTTCTTCTGCTCAGACAAAGCAAGCATTTTGGATCAGCTAACCCTTAAGGTGTTGTGTAAGAAGTCAACATTCTGCGCTCCATTAGCAAACACAAAGACATGGCGCTACGCTGTTGTGTTAAGAAGCCCTTCAGTGCTAATGGAGTAATGGCAGCGCTGTGTGTTGATATAGTAATGTAAAAGATAAGGTGCTGAGCAAATAAACAGCTGCACAGGAGAGAGATTAAGAAGGAGGGAGGAGGTGAATGACAGAGGGAGGCAGTCGCTGCCAACCTGAAACAACAACAGACAATCCAGCCACAACAAGCAGGCCGGATTTGATTTTGTTAATGACTGAAATCCCCTAAATTAAACACTTTTTATGAGTCGTTCGGAGCAAAAAAGACACTCTGGTAGGACTAGACAATTGCTGCACTGTTGTGAGCACACCTCTGAGAAAGGCTGAAGACCATAATCTTTTACTGACATTCTCTCAGAACTGCTTGCACACGTGTGCAGATACAGTACAGTTGCAACAAGAGGTGACAGCATTTTTGTAGTTTTACACTTTTTATTTAAAAAAATACTTAAAGAGCACAACAGTATAATGTTATCACGTAAAGTAGGCTATGCATTTGATTATGTGCGTGCGTGCGTGCATGCATGTGTATTTAAAGTGCATGTTTGTGTGGTGCAGCAAAGTGTCTGTAGGAGTCCTGAACACCATGTTAGGGGTGTCTCCAGTGCTCCATATATTTCAACCATGACAGGAGCTTTGTCCTGCAACTGAGGATGGAGATGAACTTCCTAGTCCTTCCATTCTCTTTGCAGCCTCTTTAGCCGTTTACGCATTTGCCGGCCCTCCCCGGTCCCGCTCGTCTCTGGTTGGCCCAGAGCCAGCTCTGGCCCGCCCTCGTTGATTGCGCACTGTCCGGAGAGCAAGCCTTGAAGTGGGTGGGGTGTTCACTTGACGTGGGTGGGGTATTCACTTGACGTGGGTGGGCAGTTCTTACCGAAAAGCTCAGAATGCGAATTTTTGGAAAAAACGAAATAAATACTGAGTTTTCATGTGTTTTTTCACTACAGTTAGCAAGTTAAGCATATAAACACACGTTTCCGATCATTTTTATGCACTCAAAAGTAGTTTTTAGATGAAAATAGAGTGTTTTTAGGTGCGCTGGCGAAATTTACGAGCGGACTTCCGGTTTGCGAATTTTTGGAAAAAACGAAATAAATACTGAGTTTTCATGTGTTTTTTCACTACAGTTAGCAAGTTAAGCATATAAACACACGTTTCCGATCATTTTTATGCACTCAAAAGTAGTTTTTAGATGAAAATAGAGTGTTTTTAGGTGCGCTGGCGAAATTTACGAGCGGACTTCCGGGTTGCGAATTTTTGGAAAAAACGAAATAAATACTGAGTTTTCATGTGTTTTTTCACTACAGTTAGCAAGTTAAGCATATAAACACACGTTTCCGATCATTTTTATGCACTCAAAAGTAGTTTTTAGATGAAAATAGAGTGCTTTTAGGTGCGCTGGCGAAATCGCAGTTGATGACTCAACACGCAGCTAGTCACGCCCTCTGGTCTCGCCCCTACACGAAGCAGTCCAGCCCCTGCTGCAAACAACGAATCAAATGTGAGCAGTAAATGACGTGAACTGGGCCCGTCGGGCCGCGGTCCGATGGAACCACGGAGGAGATGGTTCCATGACGAGGGCGGAGTCGGGGAAAAAAAGGAAAATGCGAACATGCAGAACCCGGGTTAGAAGCAGGGAGGAGCCAGGGAGAGCCGGGGAGGGCCGGCAAATGCGTAAACGGCTTTGACTCTCTGTCCTTCTGTTTGTCTTTGTCAGAACAGCTCATTTGTTGTCTGTGGGGTTGCTCTGCCTTTTCATAAGGTCAGTTGGTGGGGGCTACAGGTAGCGGAAAGGACGAGATTGATCACTTCAGCTTGGACTTGCAGAGAGAGGGCAATAGACCAACAGATTGTGTGGGACAATGATTTAGAAGGAAGAAAGAGGAAATTCAGGGGGAATAGGAAATGAGACAAGTGAATAAATAAATGAAAATAGTAAATAGTAGTAAATACGATGTACGAATAAGGGGAAATTATTATTATCAGAAGTATCTTGTGATCTGGTCACTGAATAGAAAGAGAAAGGGGGAATGTGGAAAGAAGGAGGTGGTCAAATTTACTTTTCAGATTTAAGTAATTGAAGGCAGGTCTGCTTGTTGTTAGTTCTCACATAGTGGGTGTATGACCTGCTTGTGAGCATCCTGCTTGCTGTGTGACATGTCATGAATATCAATGTTAAATTGCTCAAATCAAAGGGCAGTCAGTCAAGATGTAGCACAATATTTTGCTTTCCCATTTATAGTTTTGGTTTTGTCAAAACTAAAAGAATCTAACTTGCACTTTTTGCTGTAGTTTTTCTGCACTCATCAATGCATTTTATTTACTGTAAACTGGTGTACAGTACACTTAAACTTTAGGTTTTGCTCATGTAATATTTTTATAAACCACACTTTCATAGCTATTTATGATGTAAAGCCAATTACTTGCAAGCTCTGAATGACCAGAGTCATCACAGATGAGACAAGAGTTGAGGTTACTCCTGCAGATGTTGCTTTGACTTATTACCCTCAAAATGTTTGAGCTGCATGTCTCATCATCATGCCATCATGGACGTTTTATCAGAAATGCCTGTGTACAAATTTGTTGTTACTGTTACAAAACATGTGTTACAGTGATTAAATGCACAGCTGCATGTGCGGGTTTTATCATATGCTGTTTGAAGGTTGTGCATCTTTTATTTTGTGCTGGTACACTTCAAAGAGTGAGTGTTTTGCACAAGTGTGCGTGTCCTTGAATATGAGTGAGTCAGTGGCCAGATGGAAAGCACAGGACCTACCTGTGGGTGTAGTTGGCTTAAATCCATTTTCTCAAATCTGTTTCCTATTCAGTGTCACATAAATAAATACCAGCAGAGTACATTCACTTCCAAACCATTTAATAACGTCCTTAGATCTCCGTACAACATCTGTTCACCTGCAGTTTTTTTTTTTCTGTTCACCTGCAGTTCTGTTTTAGTTAACATTTTATGCAAACTGGTTTTAATTGTTCACTGCTGGAAAGTCAAGTGCATTTCCAGGAGCAAACATTTATCCCACGATCACACATGATTTTGAACAAACCTGTGTAGTTTTCTAGGCTGTATGCTCTCAGATGCAAACATACTGGCTCAAAAACACGAGTGCGAGCTCAGACTTGTCTTGAATTTACTTCGTAGTTCTTGTACATCTTTGATATGCTTGATCTTCTTTTTTTTCTTCTGTGTTTCTTTATAAGTGGTGTGCAACTGATTAGATGGAGTAATGCACCCTGAAGGAGAGAGACAGCAGCAAGAAGAGAGGATAGGATATGTCTCCTTAACACATTCCAGTACAGTATTGGAACTCTAATCCTTTGAGGCTTTATGCATTTAAACAGCTCAATTAGCAACAGTCTAACTGGCGTTTTCTCT
>JBBPBX010008257.1:0-46806 GCA_038048925.1 Garcialebias charrua | reverse complement strand
CACACACACACACACACACCCTTATATACACCCTTCCTCAGGAACATCCAGTGTTGCAAAAGCTTGGACAGGGGCTTTCGATGACCTACTGGATAACGTTGTTGGACAAACCCTAGAGGAACATACGATTATGGACTCTCCTGGCTTGGCCTCATATCCAGACTTCTTTGCTGCTTTCCTCATCATGTTGCTCGCTGGTGAGAATATCAGCTTTGTGTTTAAACAATGTTGCACTACAGGTGTTTAAGATACAAGTCAATAGTAAAAAGTATTTTCTTCATGCCTATGCTTGCATCAGAAAGGGTATCCGACATTAAACAACTGCCATGTCGTCATACACGTTTTCTTGCAGTGGTAACTCCTCAGAAAAGGAGCAGCCAAAAGGGGATAAAGATCATTCCATTGAGCTATACTATTTATCTATATTTTACCTTTCATTTTTCAGGAATCCTTGCATATGGTGTGAGGGAATCTTCAGTCGTGAATACAATTTTTACTGCTGTTAATGTGGCGGTGCTGCTTTTTATCATCGTCTGTGGTTTCGTCAAAGGAGACATCAACAACTGGCACGTTACTAAAAAAGATATCCTCAATTTTACTCAGCAAATGAAGTAAGTTTCTGTTTTAGTAGTTTTGTGTTCCTTTTATGTGGTCAGTTAATTGTTCATCCAAACATAGAGGAAAAGGTTCACCTCCTGAGCTGTTCAGGCTCTGTCTTCATTGGCCTTTAGACGTTAAAAACTTACCTCAGAATAAGATTTTGGTTTTGAAGGGGAAGTCCAGTAAACTTTTGACGAAGTTCTGTGAAATAGCTATTAATACAGTAGATAGGACTACGAGCGATTCTAGGATCTGAAATTTTGGGGTGCTTAGCACCCAGTACTGACTAGCTCTTGGCGTTTTAACAACACATCAACCATGGTGTGGTTTGTGAGAAGTGCTAAAACTTGCAGCACCTGGTGTTCCCAGGATGTCTCCCATTCAATTTACTTACCAGGTCTGATCCTGCTTAACGTCCGAGATCAGATGAGAGCGGGCGTGCTCAAGAGTTGTATGGTCATAAATGAGGAGCTCCGTCACAAATGGGACTTTTAGAGCATTATAGCAAACAAAGACTAAACTCGTGCAACCAGAAATTGCAACATACCTACATTTAATAATAATAATAATAATAACACTTTATTTGTACAGCACCTTCCTACAATGCCTTGCATTGACCAAGGTGCTTAACAGGATAAAAAGATGAATAAACTGGAACAATAAATCAGTGAAAATAGAATAAAAAACAACAGTAATAAAAGAAGGCAATGGAAATAAAAAATGCTACATACTAAAATACCAAAAGTAATAAAAGTTACACACTGAAAGCTTTTTTGAACAAGTGGGTCTTCAGTCTGGTTTTGAACAGAGTCAGATCAGAGGTGGCACGCAGCTCAAGGGGGAGGCTGTTCCAGGCTTTTGGGCCGGCAACAGAAAATGACCGGTCTCCCCATTGTTTGTACCTTGAGCGAGGCACCTCCAGCAGGTGTTGACTGGCAGATCGTAAAGCTCTGCCGGGCTGATGGGCTTTCAAAAGTTCTGAGATGTAGAGAGGTGCAAGTCCATTCAGAGCTTTGAAGACAAACAGCAACAGTTTGAACTGTATCCTGAACTGAACCGGGAGCCAGTGTAGAGAGGACAGGACAGGAGTGATGTGTTCATATTTTCGTGTGTTGGTCAAAAAGCGCGCGGCAGAGTTCTGTACAAGCTGTAAACGGGAGATGGAGGATTGATTAATACCAACATACAAAGCATTACAATAGTCAAGTCTGGAGGTCACAAAGGCATGGATGGCCTTCTCCAGATCACCACGGCTGAGAAATGACTTGACTTTAGAGAGCAGACGGAGCTGGAAAAAGCTGGTCTTGACAACAGAACTGATCTGTTTATCAAACTTTAAGTTGGAGTCAAGCTGCACTCCAAGATTTCTGACCACCGGGTTGAAGTGGGGGAGGGGAAAACCAACACTGGGACTGGGAAGGATGTTGCTGGTGTCATCGGGTGCACCAAATAAAATGCATTCAGTTTTATCTGTGTTTAGGTGGAGGAAGTTTTGAGAGAGCCAGTGCTTAATGTCATTTAAGCAGTTGACAAGAGTGTTTGAACTGAGTGAGGGGTTGGGAGTGACTGGCAGATAGATTTGTAAATCGTCTGCATACATGTGAAAAGACAGATTATGACGTGCAATGATTGATCCTAATGGCAGCATGTAAAGAGAAAAGAGGACTGGCCCCAGAATGGATCCCTGTGGTATGCCAGAGGTCAGAGGGGTTGATGAAGAGGACAGATCGCCTATCATGACAGAAAAGGTTCTCCCAGTCAGGTAAGATTTGAACCACTCAAGCACAGCTCCCTGGAGGCCAACCAGCTGAGACAAGCGGTTGATTAGTACCTGATGGTCAACGGTGTCAAAAGCTGCTGAGAGGTCTAACATCACCAGCAGAACAGGGTTTTTTGCATCCAGGGACAGAAGAATGTCATTCTGCACTTTGAGCAGTGCAGATTCAGTACTGTGACGAGCTCGAAAACCTGACTGAAATTTTTCAAACAGGTTGTTGTGCTCAAGAAAAGATTGAAGTTGAGTAAAAACAATCTTTTCCAGGACCTTTGATAGAAATGACAGATGGGAAACTGGTCTGAAATTAGAGAGAGCTGTAGGATCTAGGCCTGGTTTTTTGAGAAGAGGCCTGACCACAGCGTGTTTGAAAGCGGATGGCACATAACCTGAAATTAGACAGCTGTTAATAAATGACAAAACACAAGGACCAATTACATCAAAGGACTGTTTGAACATTTAAAACAAATTGAACAAAGCACAACTAGCTAACCTTTAATGACCATTAACCTCTGACTGCTAAGTGTTTGTAATGCAAAACCCTGACAATGTTGTTGGAGAAAAAGGGGGTGGAGCTCCTGCAGGTAAGGGGCGTTTACCTTCGGGACAAATTGAGGCTGCTGATTGGTCAATTGCTGCCTAGCCTACTGGGTTGATTGACAGGTGGTGTTGAGGATCTGACTCGTATAAATAAATAAAAATCATAGATTTTACTGGCCCATTTAAGAGTGTGATAATTTATTCCATATATAATTAAAATGTATTAAATATTTCAGTGAATCTAAGGTTTGAGGACTGAGCTTCATTACAAAATCCTAATGATGGTTTCTTAAATTTTCAATGGTGCTGAATTAATTTAGGGGTGCCTGAGCACCCCCCAAAAAGTGGCTGAAATCACCACAGCCATTACATGAAAGATCACGGAATACGGAGAAAGAGACTAGTCTTTGAAGATAAACTCAGGCAAACCAAAACGGTACCATTCCAGAAACGACATACCAGTGTGAACGTATACTGATAGCTAATATTAAACCTCTACAGTTTTGCATGACAGTTTGTTTAGTCTGTCACAATTTTCTCTGTGGAATGTCGTCTGTGATATTTTGTGAATTTGTGTGTAGTGTAGATAACACTGTATACTGTGTCAGTGGTGCGAGGGTGCTGAATGTATTATTCCATTAGAAGTTGAGTAAACTGACTAGATGTGCTGATCGATGTGCTGATCGATGTGGATGGGCTGATATATTTCAGCAGTCTCAACCTTATCCATTATTGGCACATAAACATCCATTTATGTTACCATACTTTTTAATTTTTCTGTAGTGTGTCAAGGCCAAAATTGCAATTTTCCACACAAAAAGTAAAAAAAATACAGATCACTTTGAGAGACCTGATGAGACTTTTATTCCTTTTCCCAGGAACCACACAGCAGCCCATAATCAAACTGTGGACTTTGGTGATGGCGGGTTCTTTCCCTTCGGTTGGGAAGGAACTCTGGCAGGAGCCGCAACCTGTTTCTACGCTTTTGTTGGGTTCGACTGCATCGCAACAACAGGTACAGTTTAGTGCAGGACTCTCCCAAAAAATGGCACCTGCAAATGGTGAAACCCCACCCTACACACACGTGCACACGCATGTGCGCACACACCTTTTTTTTAGCAATTGTTTACCAAAAACGTTTTCATATTTTGCCTCTGTTCCTGAGAAAAATCTAAAATGAACTTTCCAAGTAGTAGAAAACACAAAATGAATCCTGCCGTGGCTTATGAATCCTGCCGTGGCTTAGTATATTAAACTTTAATTATTATAAATAAGAAAAAATGAAGACACTAGCATGTGGTGACAGCAAAAATCAGGGTTCATTGCAAAGGAGATGCAGGTAAAAAAAAGACCAGCTGGACATCCCAAGAATATCCAAAAACCCCTCCAACTTTCACTTTTTATACCTTCTATATAAAGGCTTGTATACATTTCCTGATGCTGTTGAATAATCCAGGTAGATAAGTCTAACAAGGTTCAGTCAGGTCCTCTGGACGAATTCTTCTGTTGACCCGTTTCATCTTTTAACTAAAAAAAAAACTTCAGTCTGAGAAGCTTCAAACTCCCTTATAAATAGCACCTTCTCATAGTGAATCAACCAGTTTGTTGTTGGCATCCAAAACTAGCTGTTTTTTTATTAAAGTTTTTATTCATTTTACATATTAAAAAACAACATAAAAGATAATTTTAAAAAACCATTTCATAAATATTTGAAAGAATCAAAATACATAAAATGAAAGGTGGCAGAAGAAAAATGTCTTATTTTGACTGCCCCTTTAAAAAAAAATTTTTACAATCAATTTAAACAATAATCTTCCAGAAACAACAGATCAATTTGGTAACATTTCACACTCCATAAATAACAAATACATCAAGATGCATTACTTAAAGCTTTAGTATTTTGCTAGCAGTTTAGACTTGCTAATTTTTTTGAATTTCGTCATAGGGTTTACATCTTTAACATCCTCATCCAAAACATTCCACAATAGACCTTTTACCAGTTGACGTCATCGCGCATGCGCACTCGTATTTTTCCAGAATTTTCCGGAAGTCGGGGGTAATAATACTACTCTGGTCGCGGTGGTGATCCTAGCTCCGTACGGTGGTGATCCGTGGATGGTGGTGATCCAAGCTCCGTGGATTACGTTCCTACATTACATCTTGGATATGGGAAACAGACAAAACAGAACAACCTCCCGCAGCAGAATGCTACTGGACAGTTGCTAAGCTAGCAGCTAGCTAGGTCTACTACGAGACCTCGCTGTTCCTCAGTCCACTGCCTGTGTTGAAGTTTCAACCTGTTTCAACCTGCGACATGCAAAGAGATTCTTCCTTCAACCCCCCTGAAGAAATAACAGGTGAATAAAATAGCATAAAACATGCAGCTGTATAAGAATGAACAGACCACTGCACTGTTAGCTGTCATCATTTGAACTCTTTCTGCGTTGAAAAAATATACAGTAGTAGTTTCCACAAGACAAACATGTTTTATTAACATTATTTGAGGTCTGACTTTAAAAACATTTCAGCCATTTCTCTGTTTCTGTAAGTCATTCGCACAGTTTTGCTGGGAGCATCGGTGAAATGCTGTCACAGAAAAAAAAAGCAATCCTGTCATCAATGTGTATAAGCATACAGTTTACAGTAACTATACACAAGACTGTTTTGTTTATTGTCAAACATGAATAAATACTTTGTTTTACAGCAGCAACTGTCCACCAACTCCTTGCTGACAAAGGGTTTGATGTCAAGTCAGAGGTGGAAAAAGAGAAGTTAGTCTGTTCAACCCCCCTGAAGAAATAACAGGTGAATAAAATAGCATAAAACATGCAGCTGTATAAGAATGAACAGACCACTGCACTGTTAGCTGTCATCATTTGAACTCTTTCTGCGTTGAAAAAATATACAGTAGTAGTTTCCACAAGACAAACATGTTTTATTAACATTATTTGAGGTCTGACTTTAAAAACATTTCAGCCATTTCTCTGTTTCTGTAAGTCATTCGCACAGTTTTGCTGGGAGCATCGGTGAAATGCTGTCACAGAAAAAAAAAGCAATCCTGTCATCAATGTGTAAAAGCATACAGTTTACAGTAACTATACACAAGACTGTTTTGTTTATTGTCAAACATGAATAAATACTTTGTTTTACAGCAGCAACTGTCCACCAACTCCTTGCTGACAAAGGGTTTGATGTCAAGTCAGAGGTGGAAAAAGAGAAGTTAGTCTGTTCAACCCCCCTGAAGAAATAACAGGTGAATAAAATAGCATAAAACATGCAGCTGTATAAGAATGAACAGACCACTGCACTGTTAGCTGTCATCATTTGAACTCTTTCTGCGTTGAAAAAATATACAGTAGTAGTTTCCACAAGACAAACATGTTTTATTAACATTATTTGAGGTCTGACTTTAAAAACATTTCAGCCATTTCTCTGTTTCTGTAAGTCATTCGCACAGTTTTGCTGGGAGCATCTGTGAAATGCTGTCACAGAAAAAAAAAGCAATCCTGTCATCAATGTGTATAAGCATACAGTTTAACTATACACAAGACTGTTTTGTTTATTGTCAAATATGAATTAATACTTTTTGTTTTACAGCAGCAACTGGCCAACAACTCCTTGCTGACAAAGGGTTTGATGTCAAGTCAGAGGTTGAAAAAGGGAAGCTAGTCTGTTCAACCCCCCTGAAGAAATAACAGGTGAATAAAATAGCATCAAACACTGTGCACAGTTTTGCTGGGAGCATCGGTGTACGGTGGCCCTGAGGTGCAAAACACATTAACAAATAAGTGTTTAGCCTTATTTGTTAATGTGTTTTGCACCTCAGGGCCACCGTAGGAGTGTTGTGACCTTTTTTAGCAGTAAGTGCAATAAAGTAAAAATATCTTTGTAAGTACAGGTGTTTACAGCAGCGTCTAACTGGCCCGGCGGTGCACAAAGATTCGCTTGCCCGCTGGGCCGACACGCATTTATGGACCTGTCAGGCCTGTCATGATCCAAATATATGTATTTTAAATAAATTATGTCGACCGTGACATCACATTTGTTGAAGTTTTTGAAGGACATCACGCTAATCCAATGAAAACTCACAGCACTCCTCAGCTGGCTCAGTCATTCCCTCCCCAATTTGACCAAATTTATATACTGTATTCAAATCCATGTTTATTACAGTAATTGATTAATGAGATAGTCCACACATCCCAAAACACATTGATTGTAGTACATTAAATTTAGAAATGAACACACCAACCTTTAAAAATAAAGAAACTGTGCTCTAATTTGACTTTTAGTGAAGTGGAACTTTTGTTTAGTTAAATTTTTTAATCTGTTAATATACAAATGCTGTTTTAGTGTGCTGGTGAAGATTCTCAGTCGTCCAGGACATGATAAAATCAGAACAAGCGCTCAATGCAAAAACAACTGGACTTTATTTGTTGCAGAAAGGGTGAAACGTTTTCTGCAACAAATAAAGTCCAGTTGTTTTTGTATTGAGCACTTGTTCTGATCTTCTGGTATGTGTTGTTTCTGTTTGTGACTTATATAAATAATGTGTGTGCTTGTGAGACATTTAAAGATGTTTTGAACTTCTGGCAGGTCTCTCTGATGGCGTGGAGATTGAACAGGGGTCGCGGTCGTCAGCTACTTCATCTGCCGGAGAGTCTGGATCGAGAAACCACAGCCAGGGCTTTGAGCATATCTTAAAAGGAAAAAAACAAGGAGTTTTAAAATCTAGACAAAATAAAGGAATTAAAGAAACATACAGATAAGCGTTATTGGTTTTTAATGTTTACTACTACAACCTGCAATAGGTCAAGAATGGCTCCACGCTCAAAATGTCCTTGTGAAGACCAGCCAGCAGTGATGGTGGGCTCATTCCGGTCATCAGGATGTCGTGGGTCAAAACGCAGTCTGTTCAGCGTTCTCCTGGAAAACTTCTCAACATAGATGTCATGCCTTAAATGACACCAACATGAAAAATGTGGTTGATATCTAACACATATTAGCAAATCTATTTGTAGAAGTGTTTTTTAAAAAATGTCAAAAAACTATTCCAGATCTTACCATTGTAGAAAACATTTAAAACCGTACATATGTGATTGCATTTATTATCTAGTGCCACTAGAAAACAACAATAATTAACACAATACAATAAACTACAATTGTACAATGTTGAATAGTTTTTTGACTGGGATAAGACAAGATAAGTGATATTGTATTATTCCAATTGTTGGTGAAGTTTCACTGAAAGTCACCTTTCTGGGTATTTGTGTTATAAGCGTAATATGAAATGTCTTCAGGAACACTGATTAAACTCACTTTAAAACTTGCAGCTCATCCAAGTAGCAGGTGCAGTTCGTTTTTGGGCTGGTCTCTTCCATGTACAAGGTAACTGGGTGCAGGTTGGTGTATTTCCAACATGGTTGCAGCCACATCCTCTGCAAAAACAATCACAAACACAATATACAACTATTGTATGTGTCATTATGGAATTCACATGCAAAATATATTGTTTGTAATATATTTAAGATTTTCACACATGTTACGTCTAAAGTGTAAGCTGTATAAACAGCATAAGTGCATTAGTAAATCAAAGATAATTAAATTTCCCTAGGAAAGCTATCACTTGGGATAGTTATTATTTTTCACATCACAACATCACCAATTGTCTCAGGCTTAATTTAAGACATAGTTTACAGAAATCAAATAAGAAATAAGGACGCTGTGAACATTTGTGTGACTCAAACGTCATGTTTTTGTTTACATACTGTGCTTATACTGACGGCTCATTATGAAGACATGGCGCTAGTTATAGCAGCTAACAGAAGATGTTGAACCTGTAACAATAACCAAACCAGTCTAAATATCAGAAGTATTGGTGTGAGAAATTTAAAACATTTATTTCTGACGCTTGGATAATACAGGTTGTTGACAACTACACACAACGGCTCACCCTGCTGGACATCCGCAAAAAGCCTGAAGGATTTCCCCAATTTCCATCAGCGCACACAGTCACCTCCTCTCGTATCTGCGGCACAATGTTCAGGCATTTTGACCAGTGGTTGTCCACTATTTTAAGAAATCAAGCTTCTAAATTACAACTCTCTATCATTACGAAGCTCCTCGGCTCCTTCCTAACCCCCGGCATCCGGTTTCGGCTTTTTGCCGTCCAATCAGAACGCTCGTTTCTGCCGAGCTTTGCGTGATGACGTCAACTGGTAAAAGGTCTATTCCACTCCCTTATTCGAAATAAACTGTCCCTTCAAACTAGTCCTATATCTAGGTTTAACAAACATTTCAGCTCCTTTTAAACTATAACAGCTTTCTCTCTTTACGAAAAATATTTGTGGGTAGCATATTCTTATGAGCCCTATGCATTGCTAACAAAATATTATAATCAACCAATTCATAAAATGTCAATAATTTGAGTTGTTTAAATAATACATTCGATGGATGACGATGAGGCTGGATGACGATGAGGCTGGATGACGATGAGGCTGGATGACGATGAGGCTGGATGACGATGAGGCTGGATGACGATGAGGCTGGATGACGATGAGGTTTTCTAGCAATAATTCTCACCGCTCTTTTCTGTAAAATAAAAATAGAATTTGTTATAGTTGTACTAGCCTGGTAAAAACCAGACCCTTGTCCTTCACTTCGCTTCGGACCAGGGTCTGGACTTTCTCCATTGAGAAAACGATTCTTGCTGGAGGCATGGCCTCTGCTGATGGCTGCTCCCCCGGGGTCTGCTGAACTTGACTTCAGCTCCGCCTCCTGCTGAATTTTCTCTTGCTGCCTTTGCATTTTTTGTGTTTATATGTTAATAAAACGTTCTAATAAAATAAAATAAAACCATGGATCGCTGGTCCAACACACCAGAAGACCAGGAAATCTGATGGAACTCGGACAGCATCGTAAAACCCTAGTTTAATTCTCTCGTGACAACCTCAGTCATTTCCTTGTTCATTTCACTCAGCGGAGGGAGAGGAGGAGGGATCGATGATCACTTACTTTTGGCAAAAAAAGAAGAAAACTCCAGATAAGGGATTAAGAAGGGGCAGTGGTGGGCCGCCGACCGCTAGGTAGCGCTATTGCGCTAATCCGCTTGTAGCGTAGCTAAATAATCTTTTAGCTTTACAGCGGATTGACTAAGTTTTATAATTCATAAGCGGATTTATGCTATTTTTATTTAAAATGCAGTACCGCTAATAACTAATTATCTATCAGTAAAAACGAAATAACGTATTTACGAGCAGCGCCGGATGTGGTCCGTCACAAAAAAGCGTCCCCCTCAGTCTCTTGGTGTGTGCTCTCTCTATAGCAGTTAGCAGCCAGTGTGTTACTCTGCAGCCTTATTGCTTGTTTTCGAAGAGTCAGACGAAGACTTTTTAACATGGAGGGTGAACTTATGGATGTTTCTCAGGGCCTACGCGACGCGTCTGGATTTAAAAATAGAATTTCGCCACATTAGCACTCTTCAAAATGGCGTCCGCGACGGCCAAAGAAGCCAGGATTTTACAACAAAACACGGTAAAACAATTATTTCTTTGCTGAGAAAAAATATATTTCATAGCTGACGTTATAGCACAAGTTTTTCTGAGCTTGAGAGTTTCACGAAATGGTCAAATCTGCTGGATTTAAAAAAGTAGTTCACCATTAGGACTCTTCAAAATGGCGTCCGCAGGGCAGCAAACTTACATACTCAGGGAATCACAAGGAACTCAGGAGACAGAGGCAACAGGAGGAGACAATGCCAGGACAATGATAAACACAGAGATACAGACTTATTTTTGATTTGATGTTCATTCATTCATTTTAAAAGAACAATACAAAACAGTTTCATCAGATACAAGGATGAATTTTAGCTGAATGGATGGATGGATGATCTTTAACAAGTTCTAAAATCATTAAAATTTAACCTCAGCTTGTGCTTCTGACCCAACAGAACCTCCTTCAGTAGCAGAATCCTCTGTGGTTCTCTGACTTCATCAGTCTCTCTCCTGGTTCTGGAGGAGTTCTGACCCACTCTTCTTTCCATTGTTGCTTCAGTTCTTTGAGGTTTCTGCTCAGCTCTCTGAAGGTTTCAGGTTCAGGTTCTGGACTCTGACTGGGCCGTTGATTTGATTTGATGTTTATTCATTCATTTTAAAAGAACAATACAAAACAGTTTCATCAGATACAAGAATACAAGTAGGATAAAATGAAAGGAGCAGAAAGAAGATGAAATCTTATTATATCTGCCCCTTATTTATTTCACAGTTTGTTCAACCAATGATAACCTTCAAACTACATCACAAAATGAATAAATCTACTAATTTATCTAACTGTAATACACAAACTACATCACAAAATGAATAACTCTACTTAATTTTTCTAACTGTAATACACAAACACACTAAGCTACATCATATATAGTTTTTGAGCAAGTCCTTTTCGACCTTTTTCTTAAATGTATACATTGGGCAGCACGGTGGCACAACTGGTAGAGCTGCTGCCTCTCAGCGAGAAGGTTGCCGGTTCAAATCCCGGTCCGGGGCCTTTCTGGGTGGAGTTTGCATGTTCTCCCCGTGCATGCGTGGGTTTCCTCCGGGTACTCCGGTTTCCTCCCACAGACCAAAAAACATGCTTGTTAGGCTGATTGGTGACTCTAAATTGACCCTAGGTGTGAGTGTGAGAGTGGATGGTTGTTTGGTGTGAGTGAGACAGGTCCCTCTTGTAAATGAGTCCCCGTGACTCAACGAGGCTAGCCTGTATAAATAAAGGTTGAATGAATGAATTGATTTTGCATTTTTAACATCACTCTCCAGAACATTCCACAATCCAACTCCCTGAATTGAGGTAGACCGTCCCTTTAAGCTGGTTCTGAATTGTGGTTTGATGAATATCTGTCCCTTTAAGATTGTAATAACTTTGTCTAAATTTCTTTGGATATTTAAAGGTAATGTGTTATTATGAGCCCTATACATAACTGATAAAATACTATATTCTACCAATTCCTGGAATTTCAATAAATTTAGCTGAAGAAACAAGGTGTTTGATGGGTGACTGAAATGTTTTCTGGTGATTACTCTTACAGCTCTCTTTTGTAAAATAAAAACAGGCTTTGTAATTGTTTTGCACGCTTTTCCCCAAACCTCAATACAATAGATTAAATGTGGAACAATGATTGTGTTATACAACATATACAGAGCTTTATCAATTAAAAAATCCCTGACTTTATATACAGGTACATGAACACACAGCATGACAATCACAAACACCTGGACAACAAAATGGAGGAGATAAGCAAGACAATTAACAGAGAGACCAGGGAGTGTAGGGATGGGGACCCACCACCTGAGAGCAACATGCTTACAACTGTTATCTTGAAGTTCTAGGGTGTAGAGAGCCACAGAAACGGTTATGGTAGGCCGGATTTGGCCCACGGGCCTTGAGTTTGACACATGCGATCTAGTGGTACTAAAAGTCAGAGTCAGAGTCAAAAGTCAGAGTCAAAAGTCAGAGTCAAAAGTAACAAAAGAAGAAAAAAAAAACAGCCAAATATGTCAGCAGTTTAGCTAACAGACTTTGGAATGGGTACATTTTGTCCTTGTGAAACCTGTTGAAGAGAACCAAACTAAATACTCAAACTCAAACAACTTACTGTATAACAGTTCATGCACCGCTAGTTGGCAGTGTAGTGCAAATATTGCATAACTTGCTGCTACCAATTGTTGAATTTAATTAGCGGATTAGAATTAGCTTCCCCTAATTTTCATAAGACATTAGTGCTTTTGAAATTGCGGACCTAAATAAATTAATTAGTGCTTTAGAAATAGCGGAACTAATTTTTGGATTAGCGTTGCCCACCACTGAGAAGGGGAAATTAATACATTTGTGTCACATATAAAACAGTCCTGCGTCGCTTTGAATGAGAACATGCGAATGCTCGTTGGCTGCGCACTCCCCCGTGGTCTGCTGAACTTGACTTCAGCTCCACCTCCTGCTGAATTTTCTCTCGCTGCCTTTGCATATTCTGTGTTTATAATGTTAATAAAACGTTCTAATAAAATAAAATAAAACCATGGATTGCTGGTCCAACAAACCAGAAGACCAGGAAATCTGATGGGACTCGGGCAGCAACGTAAAACCAGAGTCTCGTGACAACCTGAGACGTTTCCTCATCAGCGGAGGGAGAGGAGGAGGAGGGAGCGAGCGATCACTTGACTTTTGGCCCCCAAAAAACAAAAAATTCCAGATAAGGGATTAAGAATGGGAATTTAATACATTTGTGTCACATATAAAACAGTCCTGCATCGCTTTGCATCGCTTTGAATGAGAACATGCGAATGCTCGCTGGCTGCGCTGGGACAGGTGGGGGTGTGGGTTAGGGGCCAAAAACTCCGCCTTTTGTTCTCTGATTGGTCCGGTCAAAAATCGGCCGGAGAAATCGTTGTCTATGGGAGAAGTCCCAGACTGTGCAGTGAAGGGAAATGAGAATTGAGCGGAGCTGTGCAGGAAGGCAAGTGCCAGGCTATAGTTGTACAGGCTTTACCCTAAACCTCCACATAATAAATTAAATGTGGAACAAAAATTGAGTTATATAGCAAATAAAGAGCCCTATCTAACAAGTCCTTTAGTTTATACAATACAGCAATAGTTCCCTTTCAGTCGGTCTCTTGATGCAAAATACTTGCTATGGGAATTGCGCCCCCGCGTGATTACCTGAAGGAATGTACTCACGCCTTTACGGTTAGGGGCGTCACCGCCGCACCAGAGGCCCTGCCCTCTGGGTACTTCAAGAGGAACTCCACACCCTGTGGATCGGTAACTCCTCCCCAGAAGCATTTTCAAAATCACCCTCAAAATGGGCGTGCCGAGAGACAAGGAGGGGTGGAGGTAGAGTTGTGCTTTTGTTCACGCCTCCACCAGCAACAACCTAAAACAAATTAAACCTCTAGCCAACAACATACACCAAGCAACAACAAAGAATAAACATGTAGATGTATTTATCTATTCCACCCATTCCATCCAAAACCAAAGGCTTAAAAAATGAAAATGAAAAGAAAAAAAGAGCTTTTCAGGAGTGAAATGTAGCATTTCCATATAAGGTATGCACAGTTGCAGGACCTTCTCATCTCTGCAGGGGATTGGCTCTGCTTGAACCACCTTTGTGACGTCAGTGTACAAGACACATCAGAGTGAACAGTCCTGACCAATATGAAAATTAAGGTGCAATACCTATGTTCAACCCATAGACCTACCGTAAACAAGTTTTTAGACGAAATATTGCCGATTTACACAGATATGCACAATTATGTGAAAATAAACACACCCACAGTGCTAGATAACATTTTAAACACATTCCAGGGAGTTTATCAGCTAAAAATTTTAATTTTGGGTTTAGTTCCTTTTAAGCAGCTTGCGCCCCTCCATCTTTCTCTTTTTGCCCTTCACCTCGCTTAACACCTGAACTTCGTGGGACTTCTCTGTTGTCGCATCGCTCGACTGAGGTGAGCTTGCTCCCTACACTGAGCATACAGAGAAATTTTCCTGCGTATTGCTGGGCTGGCGAAAGCTAGTCCAGCGTTTTTCTACTCGCCTTCAAAGTTTTCTTCTTCTCCGCAGCTTTTCGCTCGACTGCGCTAACTGCGTCACAACTTCCTGCTATCATTAGCAGGCTAACCAGCGTAAGCAAGACGACGGAGAGGACAGCTTCAAACAAAAGAAAACTAGGAACAACCTCGACGCTTCTCGCTTCATGGCTCCCGAGAAGGGAAAACGGAGGACAAGGAGGAGGAAAACCAAGACGACGAGTCCTCACTCGTGCCCATGCCCCAGCGGCTGCGGCTACTCCCCCTCGGCGACGGACACCCACAAGGCCTGTCCTGTCTGCTTAGGGATTCTGCACGCGAGGAAAGCGTTGGAATTCCCCGACTCTTGCTCTCACTGCCGTCGAATGTCGGCAGTAGTGAGGAAACGACGGGATGACGCGTTGGCTAAATCCATGGCTAGAAACGTGGCACTGAAGGTCGCACGTCGTACTAAGCTGCTCGCTCCTGAACTGGAGCCTGACAACGTGGACCTGGAATGCAGCAGCCAAGTCGGAGAGGACAACATGTTGGACTCCTCAGTTGCCGCTGAGGACTCGACGCATGAACTGTCCGACCAAGACGCCGAATATAGTCACAAAGGAGAAACTGCTGATTCCTTCCAGAACCTGGCGCAAATCTTACCGGAACCGGACTTGTCGGTACCTGCCCTGTTCGACCTATGTCACAGGATGGCAGATGCCCTACAGGTCATGTGGCCAGACCCCACGCCTCGCCAACAGGCTACGAGGCTAGCGAGAAGCTACTTTTACGCGAAACAGCTGACAACGTTGCAGAAAATGCCAATTTTTCCGGACTTCCTCATGGAGCTCAAACGTTCCTGGGCGGAACCCGGAGCTTCCATCATGCTACCATTATCCAGACTCCTTGACGTGGCGGGAATGGAGATAGCAGACCTCGCCAACGCATCCCCGATAGAGGAGACTTTGGCGGCTTTCCTGGCTCCATAGCCATGGGGACGAAACCCACGCTACCTAGCAGGGCCTGCCGCGCTTCGGAGAAACAACTCGAAGTGCTACAAGGCTCAGGGCCTCGCGGCCCCGCGCAATGAACGCATCGACCATGGTGCAGGCGTACCTGGCGGAAAAACTCACACATATCCAGGTAGCAAAAGACGAGAAGGCCGCAACGGAAGCCATGGAGGAGGCCCGCCGTGCCTCGGACCTCGTGCTCCACATGATAGGGACAATAGCCATTTCCCAAGACAAGGCAATGGCGGAAATAGTTGTTACCCAGCGCCATCTTTGGCTAACTCTGTCGGACCTCCCAGAAAACCAGAGGTCCACGTTCCTCCAGCACCCCATCGAGTCGACAGGACTCTTCGGGGGAGCCCTGGAACGCGTCCAGGCCACATTGGAACAAAGACTCAAACAGGCGGAAGCCCTCCGCGAGGGGTTGCCGAGGAAAAGCTTTGCACCCCCAAAGGAAGACGCACGTGGCCTACCACGGAAGAGACTCGTTGGTGGCGGTGAAACCTTCCAGTACCGGCCAAGGACCTCTTCAGTGACCCAATGTGGAAAACAGACTCGAACCTGATGAAACAGGACGAACTGATAATTTTACAGGTTTGCCCGCCCACATGGTACAGGAACCTAACTTCTTGAGCCCAGTCTCCCCTTGTAAAAAAACTACGAGGAGTGAGTGGTATGTGTGCGCGTACCAAACATGACTCGAAAGTTGCATGTGTAAACAAAACAAACACTGTTTCAGACATGTACAAAAATAAAAATACCAGCCCTGGTTCTTGACTCGAGTCCCATTTTTATAAACAAACCATGTGGTCAAACTATGAACCACAGCAAGAGACACGAGCCCTGCCAAAGACGGTCAGGTCTCGCGATATCTTCTGTCGGGCCGACCAGCCTGCTCAAAGAAGTGCAAGAGGAGTCAAGGGTCATCCCTCTTGCGCTAAAACACGACGAGCAGCAACTCAACATGCCCTCCAGGCTTAGCGCGCATGTGCAGGCCTGGAAGGCGAGTTTAACCAAATGATTGGGTCATGACAACGATATGTCATGGGCTCAAGTTGCAGTTCTCAAAAAGACCACCTCGTTTCACAGGGGTGTTGCAATCTATAATTAACCCCAAACGTGCACACGTGCTGAGGGAGGAAGTCTCAACAATACTGCAAAAGAGAGTGATTAGATTGGTCTCAGGACGCAAGCTACGCTCTGGCCACTGCAGTAAATACTTCCTGGGGCCCAAAAAGGATCATTCCCTGAGACCGATTCTGGATCTCAGGACTCAACAAGAGGATTAAAACATTTAAGTTAAAGATGCTTACACTAAGGCAAGCCCTTCAGTCCGTGAGACCTGGAGACTACACGTGTACAGTGGATTTGAAAGATGCTGATGATATTTGCATATAGGCGTATAGAGGAAACACAGGAAGTTCCTCCGCTTTGCCTTTGAGGGAAACGCTTATGACTGATCTGTGTACATTTACTAAATGTCTGGATGTTGCCCTGACCCCTCTTAGGAATCAAGGACTTAGGGTCATGAATTACCTGGATGACCTGCTGATTCTGGTTGAAAACAGAAAGCAGGCCCAGTCACATTCCTATAGGGTGATTTCTCACCTGGAGTCTCTTGGTTTTGTCATAAAACTACAAAAAAGCGATTCGACTCCATCGCGGGTTACCGTATTTTTGGGAGTACAGATCGACACCGTCCAGTACAGAGCATGGCTCTCGAAGGAACAAGTTTCCTCCATTCGCCGTTGCCTGGAAAGATTTAAACTGGACCAACGGGTCCTTGTGAAAACCTGCCAGCGCCTCTTAGGTCTCTTGGCGGCAGCCATTCCATGTGTGCCACACGCATTACTGAAAATGCGGCCCATGCAGTTGTGGCTAAACCAACGAATACAGCCCGACCTGCCTAATAAGGCAGAGAAGGTTACGATAAATCCAGAGTACCTGGAGGCCCTGGAACCCTGGAGAGATTTGTCAGTTTCACGGAAGGGGTCTCATTGGGAAGGGTGTCATCTCGTGTGGTCATCACAACGGACGCCTCAAAAACAGGATGGAGGGCGATCTGTAGAAATCATAACGCCCGTGGCCTTTGGAATGAACAGGAAGCAAGATTACATATAAACTTCTTGGAGTTGTTGGCCATATTTCTGTCATTAAAATACTTTTTCAACAAATGTCTGATTGCTGGACAACATATCCTGGTGAAATCAAATAACAAGACCACAGTGTCCTTCAACAGAGAGGGAGGGACAAGGTCCCAGGCCTTCCTCGGACTGGTGCAGAGGATGCTCACATGGTATGCTCCAAGAATCTTGTTACTTAGGGAGACTCATGTCCCTGGTGAACTAAATTATGGAGCAGACGCCCTCTCAAGAGGACCTCTTTTGGCGTCAGAATGGAGCCTGAACCCACAGATTGTGGAACAGGTTTGGTCATGATTTGAGAAAGTCTCTATGGATCTGTTCCCCTGTAGGGCTAGCTCACATTGTGACCTTTATTTCTCCTTGAGGGAAGCAGACGCTCCATTGCGTATGGATGCTCTGGCACATGATTGGCCTGCAGGGGTACTTTACTATGCCTTTCCACCTGTCCCTCTGATCGGGGCGACATTGGAATAGGTACGTCAGGGAGCTCTCTCCTTGATTCTCATAGCCCCTAGGTGGCCACAGAAAACGTGGTTCCCGGAGCTGATTTCAATGCTATCTGGGGTACCATGGCAATTGCCTTCTCACAGGGACCTACTGACTCAGGCACGTGGGCAGCTTCTACACCCACGCCCAGAGTTATGGCAACTTTCAGCCTGGCCTCTGAAGGGATCTGGCTGAGAGCCTAAGGCTTTGGTTGCTTTGTCCCAAAACAAACAACAACAACATTAAGAACAAAGTTTACAAGGACCTGGGAGGATACCCTGTGCCTGGCTTGGGTTTTTGACCTCCACATCTGTCACCCAAGTTCTTGTGACGTGATGGGTCCATTTTTCCTCCTGTTTCTCAGGATGTTCCAATGGGAAAAGGGGATAAATATTCACACTGACGAAGCATGCTTAAGCTGTCTCTAGTTGGTGTATACATATACATGCCCAGTGGAAACATCACGTTGGTGTTTCTTACATCTGGCATTTTTTCCTCTTAGCATGTGCTTTCTGCATTCCCTGCAGGAAGTAGCTGGGAGATGCTTGTCTTCTAGGACAGATGCTCTCACATGCACTTTGCTGAGCATTTCAAGGGCGTGAATGGATTACGTTCCCATAGCAAGTATGTTGCACCGAGAGACCGACTGAAAGGGAACTGAAAGTTATGCACCAAAACTCATGTTCCCTGAAGGAAGGGAACGAGGTGCAACATATCTGGCCCTTTCAATGCTGAAAGCTCGGTGAAGTGCAATTTTGGAGAAAGATGGAGGGGCGCAAGCTGCTTAAGTACCCAGAGGGCGGGGCCTCTGGCGCGGCGGTGATGCCCCTAGCTGTAAAGGCGTGAGTATATTCCTTCAGGTAATCGCGCGGGGGCGCAATTCCCATAGCAAGTATGTTGCATCTCGTTCCCTTCCTTCAGGGAACATGAGTTATGGTGCATAACTTTCAGATTTTAGCCTAGTTTTAACAAAATTTACATGCCGTTTCCACAACAATCTCTCAACAATTACACCTAAAAAATTCACGTCATCCACTCTACTTAGTTCAACACCATCAATTTTGATAGAAAATTTATCTATTTTCTTTTTGCTAAATAACATATAAATAGTCTTATCTAAATTTAGTGATAACTTATTTAAACTAAACCAAGTTTGTAATGTTGAGATCTCCCGTTTTAACGAATCAAACATTTGTTTCAAATCATTACCCCCAAAAATGGTGGTATCAGCAAAAACACACCTTAGAATGCCAGACACTTTTGCCAAATCATTTATATACAAAATAAAAAGCTTAGGTCCCAGTATAGAACCCTGAGGGACTCCACATGTGATTCTGTTGAGTTTTGATCTGATATTGTCCATCTGTACAAACTGACTTACCATACCATACCATACCATTTTATTTATAAAGCACTTTAAACAGGAACAAGTCCACACCAAAGTGCTGGACAAACAAACACGCAACAGGCAACACAGACAATGAAGTACAACACGAAAAACATAAAAACATTGCAGATCATAAATCAAACGATCCAATACAAATCAGCTGGCATTGAAAGCGATGGAGTAGTAGTGAGTTTTTAACCGGGATTTGAAAACCGAGAGGGAGGGGGCCTGTTTGATGAGCAGCGGTAACTCGTTCCAGAGTCTTGGGCCTGCTACAGAGAACGCCCTGTCACCCCTGCGCTTAAGGCGAGTTTCTGGAACTATTAAGAGTACCTGATCCTCTGACCTCAAAGCACGTGGAGGGACATATGGGTGTATCAGATCCGAGAGATAGGCGGGGGCGAGACTGTTCAGCGATTTGTAGACATACATGAGAATTTTGAATTGGATTCGAAGATGAACCGGTAGCCAGTGAAGGGAGGCCAAGACTGGTGTAATGTGCTCTCTTTTGCGTGTGCTGGTTAAAAATCGGGCAGCTGCGTTCTGAACCAGTTGTAATCGTGCAATGGTGGCTTGACTGACGCCAAACAGAAGTGAATTGCAGTAATCAAGCCTAGATGTAATGAATGCGTGAATCACTGTCTCCAGGTTGTTTTTGGATAATATGGGCTTCAGCTTAGACAGACGCCTCAGCTGGAAAAAACAGGATTTGACGATCATGTTTACATGACTGTTGAGTTTCATGGAAGGATCCATTATCACTCCCAGATTTTTGACTTTTTGTTTTTCGGACAGGGGTAGAGCAGACAGGTCAATGCAGTGGTTTGAGGTTGTGTCATTGGGAAGGAACAATATGGCTTCAGACTTCTTATCATTGAAGCTTAAGAAATTTAAAGCCATCCAGTCCCTGATGTCAGCCAGGCAGTCGAGCAGAGGTTGAATAGAGCCTGTACCATTTTGTCTTAGGGGGAAGTAGATTTGACAGTCATCAGCGTAGAAGTGGAAAGGTACTGTATATTGTGTTTCCGGAAAATAGCACCGAGTGGCAGCAGGTATAAGGAGGACTTCTGTCCTCCAAATAGCTAGATACCCATTTCAAGGTCAGTCCTCTACCATATTTATTTAACTTCTCGAGGAGAATAGTGTGATCAACTGTGTCAAATGCTTTCTTTAGATCAACAAACAAACCCACACAGTGTTGCTTTTGATCAATAGTAGTGGAAATTTGTTCCCATAAGAGTCATAGAAGTAGAATTTTTAGATCTAAAACCATATTGGCTGTTACTTAAAATTTTATAGTCATCAAGAAATTTGTCTAATCTAATCACAAATAATTTTTCAAGAATTTTAGAAAATTGTGGTAATAAGGAAATTGGTCTATAATTATTGAATACAGACTTATCACCATTCTTGAAAATAGGGACAACCTTTGCTACCTTCATATTATCTGGAAAAATACCAGTTGAAAAAGACAAATTACATATATATGTAATTTGTATATGTATATGTTCACAAGATAGACCAGCCTAACAATTGATCATTAGTGCCCTGATGTCTGCTTGCTATTCAGAGGGCTGAGTGATGCTAGCGACAACAGCACTGTAATTGGATAATAGACTAAGCATTTCAACAAGAAGAATCCATCCAGAGGGCCTGATTTAACCTTGTTTGGCTTATATAAGTTGTTCTTGCCTAAGTTTGTCACATACATGTCGCATACACACAATCTAGAAACATCCACTGGACTCAGCCCAGACATTTTCATGTCCACTTCCTGTAAAATAAAGGCATTATTTCCCTTTGGCTGTATGAAAATTTCAGTTAAATAACAATTTCACATCAATCCAGCAAATCAAAGGAATTGAATGTTTTTCTTAATTTGATGTTTGCAAGTCGTTTTTGCTTTGGCTCTACAACAATTTTTAGGATTTATTTTTCACCAGAATACAGATAGTTTGTCCTTTGATTCAAAACACTGTATGTTTATGTTAAGAGTTTAATAATGGAATTAAACATTTTTTTAAGTGAAATTCTTGATTTAGATTTTTTTTAAAGTACTTTCAACTTGACCATTTCAGCCTGTTGTCAAAGTTTGAACACAACTGATTCAGTTGGACACTTGAAACACACAATAGACTTAGTAATACTGTATGTGACGTGCTGACAAGCTAAAACGTTTATGACCAACTGTGGTTATGTCTCATCTTATACCTCAAACTACAAAAGTTGATATACAAATATTACTTTAAATCATTTTTATAACATGTGGTTTGACTGTAAACCAATTAATTTCAGGATCTGTTCTGATCCATTAATGTAGGACAATGCCAACTGCTCTTTCTCCAGGCAAGGAAGTACAGAATCCACAGAAATCAATACCTCTTGGAATTGTGACTTCATTGATCATCTGCTTCTTGGCCTATTTTGGTGTCTCAGCTGCTCTGACACTGATGATGCCCTATTATCTTCTTGATGCCAGAAGTCCACTGCCTGTAGCTTTTGAGTACATAGTCTGGGAACCAGCAAAGTATGTTGTGGGTATAGGATCTCTGTGTGCCCTCTCAACAAGGTACTGTATTTATATTTCATTCTGAAGAATCTATTGGTTGTTGTTCACTGTTCAATAATACTCAAACTTTCTTTTTGCATTGTTATTTGGTTACAATAAGTGAAATGCCAAAACAGAAAAGATTAAAAGGATTACATTTACTTTGTGGTTCTTTAGTCTCCTTGGGGTGATGTTTCCAATGTCCTGGGTGATGTTTGCGATGGCAAGAGATGGTCTACTGTTCAAGCCATTACGCTACATGAGCTCTAGACAAAGTCCAGTTTTAGCCACATTGTCTGCAGGAGCTGTAGCTGGTAAGACAATCCAGTTATTCAATATTGTTTTACAGAACATACTTTTTATGCTTTCAAATGGGAGAAAACCTCAGAAGTTCACAATAACTGGTTATAAACATCTGTGGAGAACCCAAACATATTTTATGTGTGCATTAACTGAATCTTTTCTTTCGGACCTTCTCTCTTCAAAAGTTGCCGCAGTGAGTGAACATCTTCCATCTCACTCTGTCCTCACCATCCTGCCCATTCTGACATCTATACCTTAACCCCAAATGCATCTCTCTGCCTTTGGCCTTCCTATTTGTCTTTATTGTGACAGCTGAATTTTTAACATCCTTCTACTAATAAACACAGTGTACCTTCCTCTGCACAAGTCTTAACTATTTCAGTCTGGCCTCACTAACTTTATCTCCAAGTCCATCAACCTGTGCTGTACCTCTGATGAACCAGCTATCCATCCGTTCTCTTCTGCTTGTTCCGAAGTCTGGGCGCTGGGCCAGCAACTTGAGCAGGGATGCCCAGACATCTCTTTCCACAGCCACCTCTTCCAGCTCTTTTGGTAGGATTCCAAGGCCTTCCCAGGACAACCAAGAGATGTAGTCTCTCCAGTGTGTCCTGGGTTTCCCCCGGGGTCTCCTCCCAGTCAAACATGCCTGAAGCACCTTCCTAGGGAGGTTCCCAGGAAGCATCTTTACCAGATTCCCGAACCATCTCAACTGGCTCCTCTTGATGTGGAGGAGCAACAGTTCTACTCAGTCTCTCCCGGATGACAAAAGTTTTCACCCTATGGGCCCAGCCACACTGCGGAAGAAACATTTTAACTGCCTGTCTCCGTGATCTCATTCTTTCTGTTACTACCCAAAGTTCATGGCCATAAGTAAGGGTGGAATGTAAACCAACTGGTAAATGGAGAGCTTTGTCTTACTGCTCTTCTCCCTCTTCACTACAATGAACCGGTACAAAATCTGCAATACTGCAAATGCTGCACCAGTCCTCCTGTAAACTTCACACTCTATTCTTCCCTCACTTGTGAACAATACCCCGAGATACTTGAACTTGTCCACTTAAGTCAAAACTTCACCCTTGACCTGAAGAGAGCAATCAACCCTATCTGACTGAGGACCATGGTCTCAGATATGGAGGTGCTGATTTTCATCCCAGCTGTTTCACAGTCTGCTGTGAACCACTCCAGTGAGAGCTGTAGGTCACAGCACAATAATGCCAATAGGATCACATCATTTGCAAAGAGCAGAGATGGAATCCTGAGGCCACCGAACTGGAATCCTTCCGCCCCCCGGTTGCACCGAGAAATTCTGTCCATAAGTTATGAACAGAATCTGTGACAATGGGCAGCCCTGGCAGAGACCAACCCTCACCCTGAAGGGGTCTAACTTACTACCTGCAATACAAACCAAACTCTCGCACTGCTTGTATAGGGACCAAACATCCCATAGTAATGGGCCCCCAATCCCATACTCACAGAGCACCCCCTACAGTGTACCTCAAGGAACACTGTTGACAGCCTTTTCAAGTCCACAAAACACATGTAGACTGGATGGGCCAACTCTAATATCCCCTCAAAGACTGTAATGAGGGTAAAGAGCTGATCCTATGTTCCACGGCCAGGACAGAACACGCATTGTATTTCCTGGATTGGAGGTTTGACCAACAATCTGACTCGCTTCTCCAGTACTCCTGAATAGACCTTACCAGGGAGCCTAAGGAGAGTTATGCCCCTATAATTGGAGCACACCTCCCGTTTCCCCTTTAGTGAAGAGGGGTGACCACCACCCCAGTCTGCCAATCCAGTGGCACTGCCCCCAATGTCCACACAATGTTGCAAAGGCGTGTCAACCAAGACATCCCCACAACATTCAGAGCTTTAAGCAAATCAGGATAAATCTCCTCCACCCCTGGAGCCTTGCTGCCTCAGAGCTTTTTAATTACCTTAGTAACATCAGCCATAGTTATGGACAACCAACTCCAAAGTCCCCCAAGTCCGCTTCTTCAATGGAAGAAGTTGGGAATGAGAAGGCCAGAGAAGTATTCCTTCCACCTCCCAATAGCATCACTGGTTGAGGTCAATAGCACCTGAACTTAACCAAAAACAGTGTTAGTAAAGTGCTGTTTTCCCTTCCTCAGCCACTTGATGGTTTGCCAGAATCTCCTCAGAGCTGACTGAGTCTTTATCTAAGGCCTTACCAAGCTCCTCTCACATCCAAGCTTTTGTCTCAGCAACAGCCAAGGCTGTGGACTGTTTGGCCCTCCAGTACTCCTCAGCTGCTTCTGGAGTCTCACCAGCCAACGAGGCCCAATAGGACTCCTCCTTCATTTTGACAGCATCCCTAACCCTGGGTGTTCACCACCGAGTTCAAGGATGGCCGCTGCAAGAAGCACTGACAACCTTGCAACCACAGCTTAAGGTAGCTACTTCAACATTGAGGTGCGGAACATGGTCCACTCTGATTTGATATCTCCCACCTCATCTGGGATGTGGTCACATTTCTCCCAAAGGTGTACGCTGAAGATCTTTCTGATGGATTCTTCTACCAGGCTTTCCCAGCAAACCCTCACTACACCTTTAGGTCTACCAGGTCTGTCCGGCATCTTCCCATGCCGTCTGACTCGACTCACTACATGGTGGTGATCAGTTGACAGCTCACAACAGCTACACGTCTTGTACTAGTTCAACATGTCCTGCTGTCTTCATACACATCATGTACCAGTCCGTGTCCTATTGTCTTAATACACTTCATGTACCAGTCCAACGTGTCCTGTTGTCTTCATACACGTCCTGTACCAGTCCAACACGTCTTGCTGTCTTCATACACGTCCTGTACCAGTCCAACATGTCTTGCTGTCTTTATACACATCCTGTACTGGTCCAACATGTCTGCTGCCCTCATGCATGTCCTGTATCAGTCTAACATATGTCTCTGCCACTCCATATTTCCTTACTCGATACATCTCCTCCCTCGGCACCCTGTCATGTTTTTTCTAAATCCACAAAGACACAATGGAGTGCTTTCTGTCCCACTCTGTACTACTCCGTCAGCATCCTCAAAGAAAAGATGGCGTCTGTGGTGCCTTTTCTTGGCATGAAATCCTACTGCTGCTCAGTCACCTCTCATCTAAGTCCAACTTCCACAGCTCTCCCAGATCTTCAATATATGACTCACCAACTTAATTCACCTTAGTTGCTACAACTCTGTATATCACTGTTCTTAAAAATGGGCACCAGCCCATGTCTTCATTTCTCAGTTCTTTTCTCACTTTCAAATATGTCAATGAATATTTGAGTCAAAACCTCACTGCCACTTCCGTGAGATTTTCAATCCTCCACTGGTTGGTCCGACTGCCTAGCCAGTAACTGAACATGATTGAATACTGTATTCACGTGAGCACTGACATTATCCACATTAAATCTATAGTTGTGAACCCATTTTCTGTTTAAAATAGGTTATATGTACTCTGATAATTTCATCATGTAAAATAGACTGGTTCAAACAAAGCTTTTTAAATGCTTTTTAATTTAAAGCATTCCTGACAGAGTGGTTGTAAATTTCTGATAAACCATACATTATTTTGATTTTTGTAAATATTACTGCCCTTACTAGTATTAACAGGTGGCATTCAAATTAAACATTTTTGTCATTAACATATTTTTTTATGTCTTTGCAGCTTTCATGGTCATCCTGTTTGACCTAAAGGCATTGGTTGATCTGAGCTCAATTGGGACCATTTTTGCATACTCACTTGTAGCAGTGTGTATACTTTTATTGAGGTACAGTATGTAAAATGTATGAGTGTTTCATAGGTTTTAGAAATATGAATAGTAAACTTACAAAAAAGTTAAAAGAAAATTTTCATGCAGAAAGGGCCCCATATTTGTAAGGTGCATTTTCATTCTAGGTACAAAGAAGACGCCAACTTTGTTCGCAGACCAGAACCATTCTCGGTAATTGGGCTCTTTAGGCCCCCAGATCAACCAACTCGCCGCACCTCTAAAAATGTCACCATAGCCACGGTTGTCATGTGTAAGTTTTCCTTTTTATTATTTCTTGTTGCTCTCTATTTCTATTTTAGCTTCCTCCACTGGTATGTTTTCCGATTTCACCAGTTGATAAAGCAAATATTGCAAATTTTTAACAGTGATACAGTGATTGATGTAAATTTGAATCCTATACTTGGGTATTTTTCTAAAAGGCTCCAATCTTTCTCTAGTGGTCTTGGTGATTGTTTTGAGTGTGCTACTTAGCGAAGCCATGGATTGCCTACGCAGACTTGAGATCTGGAGTATCCTGGTGGTCTCTGTCCTTATGCTGATGCTGGTATTCACTGTCCTCATCATCTGGAGACAGCCTCAGAGCACAACTCGAGCTACTTTCATGGTAAACTACAAGGTTACTGGTGATGGGCACTGCACTCTAAACAAACGGCACAAAGTACAAGCTCCAAAGTCGAATGGGGCAGAGATGGGGTAGAGGTAGGGCAGTCGAGTCAGGATCCGAAAGTCCCAGGCTTGATCCCCAGCCATTTCCACATGTCGTGGTGTCTCTGAGCAAGTCACCTAATCCCTAATTGATTCCCAAGCACTTAAATAGCTGCCCACTGCTCCACCTGGGTGCATCCCAGGTGCAGTGGTGGGATGTGACTAAATACAAATACTTTGTTACTGAACTTAAGTACATTTTTCATGTATCTGTACTTAAGTAGAATTAAATGTGGGTACTTTTACTTTTACTCCACTACATTTCACATGAAGTATCTGTACTTTCTACTAGGGATGCACCGATCCACATTACTTACTTCCGATCCGATACTTAAATCTGGTTATTGACCGATACCGATACTTTTTCGATCCAATATCGTTCAGGTATATGAGGCTGTAATACATTACAGCCTCAGCCACTAATATTAACTTTAAAGCAAGGAATAAAAAACATGCTTTGTGTTAGCAGGATTTAATTGTAACAAAGGAATGTATCCAACATTAATAAAACTTGCCTCAAGTTGCCATTTTGGGCATGCATGAATGTATTTGTATACACTGTACTTGTCTGTATGAGAGAAGATTAATCTTCTCTTGGCGGTGCAAATTCTGCTAACACAACATGTAACTACTTAAAACTTTTTCATCACATGCTTCCAAAAGTCAACAATGAAGTTTGTATTCTGCATTTGTCTGTTAGCAAAATATCTTATGAACAACTGAACAGATTTTGATTAAACTTTCAAGAAATAATCACTGAATGGCTCTCTACGATTGGTTGACTTTTAAAGTACATCCAATTCAAGATTGCTGCCACAGCTAACTGAACTTAAACACAAAATTGACTACAACTCAGTCAATTTGACCAAAAATTGAGATAAAATTTGGTGTGGTAGTAGCTGAGACTCATTCCCAAAGCGTATTCAAAGGACTAATAGAATGCATAAGATCTTTCTTTAAAATTACAACGTTATTTATTTGGAATCAATGGTGTCGGTCTGTTAGCAAAATATCTCATGACCCGCTGGACAGATTTTTAAAAATCTTTCAAGAAATAATAAACTGATGTTTCTTTACTGCTAAATAACTTTTGGATACAATTGAATTGAAGATGGCTGCAGCAGGCAATAGAAATAAGCCAACTCAAAAATGGTTATAATTCAGTTAATTTTACAGATATGGAGTTAAGTGATTGTTTAAAGTTATTTTATATATTCTTTTAAATAATGGGGTGATATAAGATTTTTTTCTTCTTTCTGCACTCTTTTCATTCAATGTTATCTTTTTGACAAATTTGTTTTATTTTGTCTCTTTTAAATGTTTAAAGGGGACCACAGATGCAAAATTCACTTTTTAATGTTTTTGTACTCAACTTTGGGTATTTACTTCATAAAAAAACAGTCCTAAGGCCAAAAAAATGCACCCAGTGGTTTATTTACTATAAGTATATTTATTTATCTTAGATAGAAACGCGCCGATTGCACTTCCTGCGGTTTGTTACGTCACAAACCGCAGCCACAACCCACAGCCACAACCCATCTCAACCTTTGTCCCGCCCCCGTCACCTAGCAACCCCTGGTAATGCTCCACCCACGCGGTTCCTGAGTTCATCTCAGCCTGCACACTAGGTGGCGGTATGCACCTAACAGTTGTTTGCGATCCGCCATAAATCAAATGGAGAAGAAGAAGAATAGTTCATCTCAACAGAATGGCTCCTAAAGTTAAATGTTGCGTTGTTGGCTGCATTACACAACATGTGTCGATACACACTCTTCCAGTCTCAGAGAGCAGAGATGCGTGGCTTAATTTTATTTTTAATGGCAATGTCCAGGCGACATTACCGAAGAAGAATTACACTTCTTATATGATGAAGGACTACTTTTGCACAACTGCCAGTTTGGTTGAGTGGTTAGCGCGCTGGACCGCCACTCGGGAGACCTGGGTTCGCATCTTGTCCATTGCATCTTTTTTTTTCCCCCTTTTTTTTTTAAAGCCTTTTGTTTCGGAGAAACCCTCTCTGACCCTCCTGGCGAAGATAATGGAGCACTAAGCAGATTTAAAATTGATAGTTTTCAGATAAAAAGACAGCACCGCTGTGAGTGTGTGTGTGTGTGTGTGTATGTGTGTCCGCCAGTGACTGCTCGCTCCCTCCAGCTCGCGCGCACAGGCAGAGGGTGGGAGAGTCAGAGGAGACATTACAGAGGAAGAATAAAAAATGACACGACAACTTGTACACTCTGATCTGTCGTGGTCCAGTTCAGCTCAGTCAGCTCGGCTCTGTGGCAGTAACGTGAGTTGACTTCCTCGTCTGCCTTTGGAGGGCGGAGTTAATGTAAGCAGATCTTTGAAGGGCGTGCCACGAGATCTCATTATCATAAACCGGTCGTTCAAAACGAAAGTTAAAAATGGCAGAATTAAAAAGGGTATAATTGATTATCTAAGAATTATTTTGTGTATTAAATTGAATAAACAGTGTCTGGTAACCCCAAAGAAATACCATAAAAATTTTAAAAACATATCTGTGGTCTCCTTTAATGAATTAAATAGCAGAGTTCATGGCATAAACCAACACAGACACTATCCTGTTTTTAGTATTTTACATCGCTTTATAATATAGCTGTTTATTATGATATGATGCGAAGCCACGGAGCTCCAGGGGCATTAAGCTGAAAGCAGCTGGCTGGAATTGGAGCGCCCATCCTGCATTGAAAAACACACCGCTGAAGCCCGGAGCTCGAATGTCCGGTGTAAAACTAACTTGACCGCGGTTTAATGTGGCACTATAGCTCTGCAAACATTGAACGTTGCTGTCTTGCGGTGTTTAGTGTAAAATACTTCCACACAACGCACATGTTACGATGAAAAGACGGCAAGCTGCTAGCTAAGATGCTACTCACCAGTGTTGCCACATCTTGCGACAGAAACAAGCAACCAGCTCCATGAAAACAATCCCAAAACAAACTACACGCTTTTTGAAAACAATCCCAATCAAGCCGGATGGTGGACCAGAATCCCCTCGAAGCCGTGCAGAAGTCATTCTCCATGGCCTCTCTGAACTCCTCTCACCACTGAGGTTTTGCCTAAGCCAGTGTTTTTCAACCTTTTTTGAGCCAAGGCACAGTGTTTTCATGGAAAAAATCCCGAGGCACACCACAAACCAAAATTGTAAACAAAGATACACTGTATCCGCCTATATTAAATATATAGTCATTCTTATCAAAGTGTCTTGAATAGGAATGAAATGAACACTAAATGTATTTTTATCATGTTTTATATTTCTTATTTCAAATTGCACTTAACATGAAATTGAAGGCATGTTAACATGCCTTCAAATACACCTGAACAGTGCCACAACAATGTGTTCTTAAAATTAAAGAGGATGAAATTGCACTTAACATGCCTTCAAATAAACCTGAACAGTGCCACAACAATGTGTTCTTAAAATTAAAGAGGATGAAATTGCACTTAACATGCCTTCAAATAAACCTGAACAGTGCCACAACAATGTGGTCTTAAAATTAAAGAGGATGAAATTGCACTTAACATGCCTTCAAATAAACCTGAACAGTGCCACAACAATGTGGTCTTAAAATTAAAGAGGATGAAATTGCACTTAACATGCCTTCAAATAAACCTGAACAGTGCCACAACAATGTGGTCTTAAAATTAAAGAGGATGAAATTGCACTTAACATGCCTTCAAATACACCTGAACAGTGCCACAACAATGTGGTCTTAAAATTAAAGAGGATGAAATTGCACTTAACATGCCTTCAAATACACCTGAACAGTGCCACAACAATGTGGTCTTAAAATTAAAGAGGATGAAATTGCACTTAACATGCCTTCAAATACACCTGAACAGTGCCACAACAATGTGGTCTTAAAATTAAAGAGGATGAAATTGCACTTAACATGCCTTCAAATACACCTGAACAGTGCTACCATTCTCTCTACATTTTACTCACTTGAAACCTGTGCCTGTTTGGATGAACACAAAGCTCACGTTCACAGTTTCTGCCTTCTTCTGATTTCCACTTGGGCCTTCATCTGGGTCAGAATTTTGTCCAGGGACCAGACCGGATTTAGTATTTTTTCTTTTGAAAAAGTTTTCCATCGCTGTTTGTTTGAGAAGATCCTCACTGTTGGTTTGTTTTGCTCACTGCTCACGTCACGTTCATGCAGCCGCTACTTCTCTTGTTTTAATGTGCGACGCTATGCTCCATACTGCCACCTATCGCTCGGTAAGGAAATTACACCAGTTAATAAAAATTTCATAATTTACTAATTTTACACGGCACACCAGACGATCTCTCGCGGCACACTGGTGTTCCGCGGCACACTGGTTGAAAAACACTGGCCTAAGCGACCACCCTAGCTGCATGCTGCTTGGACTGCTGGTACCCATCAGCTGCTTCCAGGGTCCCACAGGTCAAAAAGTCCCAATAGGACTCCTTCAGCTTGATGGCATCTTTCACAACCATTGTCCACCACCGGGTTCAAGGATTTCCACCGCGACAGGCACCAACAACCTTGTTGCCACAGCTCTGATAAGCCGCCTCAACAATGGAGGCGCAGAACATGGTCCACTCGGACTCTGTACCCCACCTCCCCCCAGAACGTGTTTGAAATGCCAGCTCATGGGAGACTTAGCCAGATGTTCCCAGCAGACCCTCACCATACGTTTGGGCCTGCCAGGTCTGACTAGCATCCTCCCCCACCATCTGAGCCAACTCACTACTGGGTAGTGGTCATTGGACAGCTCCACCCCTCTTTTCAGAGAGAGTCAGAGTCAGAGAGTCTTTATTGTCATTTGCACCGCATGTGGTACATGTGATGAAAACGAGATTATGTACACGGGGTCCCAGTTACATCCAACAACAAATGCAAGAGAAAAACAGTAATAACATCTAGAACTAACTAAGAAAAACATCAACTAGTAATACACTAAGCTTAATATAGTGGGAATAAACAGCAGCACGAACATGAGTTTGTATGAGCAGATGGTCACAGATGAACACAGATGAACACAGCAACAAGAAAACAGATCAGCATCAGTATGATGTGATATTTTGCAGTGTTTATTTTTTATTTTATTTTTATTTATTCATGAGTCTAACAGCCTCAGGGTAGAAGCTGTTCCTCAGTCTAGTGGTTCTACACTTGATGCTCCTCAACCTCCGTCCTGAGGGGAGTGGGGCAAAGAGTGAGTGTGCTGGGTGAGTGAGGTCTTTCATGATGCAGGTGGCTCTTTTCCTGCATCTGGAGGTGTAAATGTCTGTGATGGTGGGGAGACTGACTCCAACAGACTTCTGTGCAGCCTTCACCACTCTCTGTAGAGCTTTCCTCTCTTCAACTGTGCAGCCTCCATGCCACACGTTGATGCTGGAGCACAGGATGCTCTCCACTGCACACCTGTAGAACGAGGTGAGGACTGGGCTGCTCAGACCAGCTCGTCTCAGCCGTCTGAGGAAGTAGAGTCTCTGATGACCTTTCTTGATCAGGCTGGTGGTGTTGTTGCTCCAGCTGAGGTTATCATTCATGTGTACACCCAAGTATTTGTAGCTGGAGACCACTTCCACTGCAGACTCACCTATTTTTCAGTGGGGCATGGGTGGGGGATTTTCAACTGAGTTTCCAGGACATGCGGCCGCAGATAGATGAGATGACAGCAAAGTCGAGACAAGAACAAAGTTGGATCATCCAACTGCAGCCTAGGGTCTCCTGGTACCAAAAGCACATATGTACACCCTTATGCTTGAACATGGTGTTCATTATGGACATGCCATGACGAGCACAGAAGTCCAATAATGGAACACCACTTGGGGTTAGATTGGGGGGGGGGGGCATTCCTCCCAACCACACCCCTCCATGTCTGTCTGTCATTGCCCATGTGAGTGTTTGAGTCCCCCAGCAGAACACGGGGAGTCCCCAGAAGGGGCACTCTCCAGTACCCTCTCTAAAGACTCTAAAAAGGTGGGTAATCTTAACTGCTGTTGGCGCATAAGCATTGTCAGAACCCGTCCTCTGACAGATAGGCGGAGGGAGGCTACCCTCTTGTTCTCTGGTGTGAACCCCAATGTACAGGCACCAAGATGGGGGGACAACAAGTATGCCCACTCCTGCTCTGTGCATCTAACCAAGGGCAACTCCATAGTGGAAGAGTCTACAACCCCTCTGAAGGGAAACTGATTACAGAGCCAGAGCCGTGCATCAAGGTGAGCCCATTTCTAGACAGAACCTTTCAACCTTGCACACGAGCTCAGGCTCCTTCCCCATCAGAGGGGTGACATTCCACGTCTCGAGAGCCAGCTTCTGTAGTTGAGGATTAGACTGCCAAGGTCCCCGCACTCTGCCACCACCCATCCTACATTGTACCTGACCCCTTTGGCCCCTCCCGCAGTTGGTGAGCCCATGGGAGGGGGGACCTATGTCTCCTCTTTGGGCTGTGCCCGGCTGGGCTCCATAGGTGAAAGCTTGGCCACCAGCATGCCCCACCTCCAGGCCCAACTCCAGAGTGGTGCCCCGGTGACTCACGTCCAGGCAAGGGAACATGGGATCTTTGGGCTGTACATTGTCTGGTCCCTCATCTAGGAGCTGTGTCTCTTGGGTGACCCTACTATCGGCATGAAGCCTCTGACAGAATAGCTCCTAGGATCATTGAGACACTCAAACCCCTCCACCACGGTAGGGTAGCAGCCCATGGAAGAGACAGCCATGTTTTAAAGGCCTCCTTTTAGAATGTTGGCTACACTTCGTTAAAATTTCTAGGATCATGCATCAGTTTTTGTTGAAATTGTCCACCCCAGGTTGTAGTCTAATGAACTCAGTCATTACCCTTTGACCAAGATAGTATGTTTCAACTATTCTTCGTATCAACTGTTGTTTTTATTTTTATGGACTGTCGAGAATGTTCTAAACATGCATATCAATGCTGAAGATACAAAATGTGTGAAGTTTAAATGTCTCTGTAGGTTCCTGGTGTACCTGTGGTTCCAGTATTAAGTGTCTTCATTAACACATACCTGATGGTTCAACTGGGTTCCACAACATGGATCATTTATTCTGTTTGGATGGCAGTCGGTAAGTAATAACCAGCTAACATAACACTTGCATAATGGTTTCTGATTGTCTATAAATTCAATAATTATGAATGGATTTGAAGTGACTGGCACAGTAAATGGTCAATCGCCTCATTCCACAGGACTGATTATATACTTTGGCTATGGGATCCGTCACAGTGTCCAAAAACGAAGACTTCAGGAGATGCAAACTCAGATCAATGTCGTTAATGTAAATCTCAATCTTGTTGATTCTGCTGCTTGATGTGTGAATTTATTTATTTATATTTATATAATTTTTTTAAGGTCTAAGGTGATCAAAAAATCACCTTTTTTTTACTGTTTTATTGATTTAGACTGACCTGGTGTCAGTTTGATGACTCATTCGGTGCATGTTTTAATGCTAATGTTTAAAACTTGTTTTTAAAATGTGTTGCAATGCAACACAAATTTGATATCCTGTCATTTTATTCTTTATGGCTTGATCAGTCATTTAAAGGGAAGCCGTTTTGGATGTTGGGTAATGTCAGTATTTGACAGTGACAACGTCGAATATGCATTTTTTTTTGGTAAAGTTAATAAAATGAAAATGAAATAAATTTGTAAAATTCCCAGCATTGCTAAGATTTTTCTTAAAAAAAAATAATAATTATGGAGGCCTGGGCCTGAAGATAGTCGAAACGTGCATGTTTCTGAGCCATAGTCCTTTCTCATGTCCACACTCTTAGCTTTATCTTTTTTTTTTCCATTTTAATAGCAAATCAGCGAGTCATCCTCCTCATCTCACTCTGTCCTCTGCATCTTCTGTCCTCACTCTAAACTACTTCCACGTCCTCTCTAATGCCTCTTTTCCACCGCTCGGCTCGGGTTGGATCGGCTCAGATCGGCTCAGTTCGGGTCGGGTCACATCTATATTCTGTTTCCACAGCTTTTTTGTACCCCTTCTGTGGGCGGGGTCCAGAATCCTACTCGTCTTACCACATGGTGGCAGTAGTGTTCCCTCAAGCTATTTACTAGTAGCCACCACTAGAAGAAGAACACAATAAAGGCTTTGACAGAATGTTGTGAAAGAGATGTCATGCTATAATGAGTACCTCATGAGCTGTAATCTTTAAACCCAATTCATAATCCTACCTTGTTGCCTTCTTTAAACCCATGTATTTTCCAATTTAGTATTTTTACAATAAAGATGTATTAAAAACATATTTTATTATTTAGTTATGCACAAGGTGCTTGATAAAGTTGCAAAACCATATTTGTCTGAGCTGCTTCAACCTTCCTGCCCTCCCCGTTCTCAGATCAGCTGAGCAGTTGCTGCTGACAGTCCTCAAAACTTTTTAAATCTTATTTAAAAACACACATTTATTCCTTGGCTTTTAACACGTGATCTTATCTTTTATGGCATTTTAACACACCTGCAGTAAGACTGGTATATGTATTTATTTTTGTATGCTTTTTATAGTTTTTAATTAACTTGTCTTTTATGTTATTGTACAGCACTTTGGTTGACCCTGTGGTTTTTAAAATGTGCTTTATAAATAAAGTTGATTTAAAACATCACACTGTGATCTTTGAAACTGCCAGAGTTTCCCTGGTAAAGTTGCTGCTGGGCGCAGATGATGGATGGATGATGGATGGATGGTCTGTGAACACCTTGAGGTATTCCTACGAGCTGAAGGGGTGGATGTTGATGCCTGTGTCTCCCTGGTAAAGTTGCTGCTGGGCGCAGAAGATGGATGGATGATGGATGGGTAGATGGATGGTCTGTGAATTCTTTAACTTTAAACTGTCCAAAGGACTTTGGCCACTTTTAATTTTTGACTTTTTTTGTATGACTTCATCCTAGAACCAAATAATTTATAACGTAATAACAGTTGAGCAGATTCTAATAATCTTTATCTTATGATTCTTTAAAGGTCAAATGCAAATGGAAAGTTCTCTTAACTTCCAGTATGGATTTAAACACTATACACACTTCACATTGTAAAATAAGTTTAGGAAATTGAATGTTCCAGAACACCACTTAAGAAAATATAACGTTTAATAGGAAAAGTTTGAAGTGACAAACAGAAGTAACGAATTTCCATCTGGTGTCTCACGGCTTCCTCCAGAAGATGACACAGGTTGTTGAATTCTGGTGATTTTCTTCTGGTGACTGTAAAAGAAAAATGTGGTTAATTTAGTCCAGAAACTGTTTTTTTTTTTTTACTAATAGAATGTAATCACAGGATGTTCATGTACTAACTATAACCTGTTTGAGTTATTTGAATTAATATTCAATGTTTTATAGACATAAATGTGTCAAGCAGCTCCTATCTTTTTCTCCCTTGTACTTTGTAACACATATCAGCTAATACCTCAAAAACCACATGGCAGATATTTTTCAAACTAACTCATTGTAATCACAACATGTTCATGTACTAACTATAACCTGTTTGAGTTATTTGAATAAATATTCAATGTTTTATAGACATAAATGTGTCAAGCTAGCTCGTATCTTTTTCTCCCTTGTACTTTGTAACACATATCAGCTAATACCTCAAAAACCACATGGCAGATATTTTTCAAACTAACTCATTTTAATCACAACATGTTCATGTACTAACTATAACCTGTTTGAGTTATTTGAATAAATATTCAATGTTTTATAGACATAAATGTGTCAAGCTAGCTCGTATCTTTTTCTCCCTTGTACTTTGTAACACATATCAGCTAATACCTCAAAAACCACATGGCAGATATTTTTCAAACTAACTCATTTTAATCACAACATGTTCATGTACTGACTGTAACCCGTTTGAGTTATTTGAATTATTATTCGAATTTTTATAATTTATTTTCGTAGTGCACGCACAGGTTTGGAAGAAGTCAAAGCGAACCTACTTTAAATGCAGCAGATTTGATCACTACGTGACAATATTAAAGCGTGGTTGAGCTCAGGAGCCCTCGTACTATAAAGTCAGCTATGAAATATATTTTTATATCTGTTCATTGAGCTACAAGCCGCCCGCGCGCGTTGCTCGTGGCGATCCTACTTTTTTAAATTCCTGCAGTTTTGAGCAGTACGTGATTTTATTAAAGACCGTGTAAAGTGAAATTAAATGTGTGTTTTTAGTTTGTCACATGGCATAAATATGTGTTATTAATCACCCATTTAAATCTGACTGATTAAAAACATTGTTTACCTTATAAAATTAAGTCTCAAAAATCATGAAAAAACATGATTTTGCCTTGGTCTGGAACGCTGGGGGCGTGTCAGTGCGTGGGCGTGGTTTCAGCGCAGTACTGCGACCTGCAGCTGAGCTGACTGTGGAGGCAGGCAGCAGAGATCCAGTAAACCTGCTCTGTTTTTATCCGAGTTCTGTCTGTAACAACAGCTACTTTTTCCAAGAGTTACGCTGTTTTTGTAAATAGTTTTCTTGTGTGTTTTTAATCTGGAATGAATAAAAAAAAATAAAAAAAAAGTTGTACCATGCGGGATTTGAACCCGTGGGGTTTGGGACGGAAGGCAAGCGCCTTAACCATTCACCTATCCAGGCTTACAGATACTCGTCATATAACCACGCGCTATAAAAACACGTTATGATCTGCACGGGTGCCCTGACCATTGCGACATCCAGGGAAGATGCAGCAACGAGGCATAATTGATTAGCTAGCTAACAATGAACAAAATATCTATGCTATTGCTATCTGATGCTATCTGCGATTCGCGAGTGAACGGCTCCACCGAGGCGAATTTATACGGCTGGAGCTGCAGGGGGTGGGGGCTATACTAATGAGGACCGCGTGACGAAACGCGGTCACGTTTAAAACACGCCTAAAAAATCCTGAACCAGAAATATGTTTATACACAGTTTGCTCTATAACTCCAAAATTAATTGAGCTACAATTTTGAGACTTTTTACTCATTTACAAGATTACAATTATCACATTTATAATGTTTATTTAAGAAAATGTTGAAATTCACTTTACACGGTCTTTGACACGTTCAGCTGAAGACCCATCTTTGCTATAATTTTAAAAACAAATAATTGTTTTTACCGTGTTTATCATGTAAAGTCCTGCCGTGATAGCTTCCCTCGCTTCCGTGAAAACAGCTAGAGTCTCCTCCTTTCTCCTTCCGGAGCGGGTGAGCACGCCTTGGTACCCCTATGAAACCACACCAAAAATCTCAAGAAATCTGGCGCAGCACGGAATATCCAGTGGGGAAGGCGTAAAGGGGGTCTCTGCGACTAGGGATGGGAACCGAGAACCGGTTCTGTTAGAGAACCGGTTCTTAAAAGTCCAATTCCATGGAATTGTAGGATGCTGGTGGTGACGTATTTAAGCGATGACATCAGACATGCGCCGCGCCCGAGTGGTGGTGGCGTGGTGGTGTCTAAAAAAAAAAAATATTTCTTAGCTGACTTCATAGCAGACGTCCTTCTGAGCTTAACGAAATGTTCAAATCAGTTGGATTTAAAAAAAAAAAGTTCGCGGAATTTTAGGCAGGCGCCAGGCGGGTCAAACCGGACGCTTTCTTTCTTTAAATTTANACGTGTCACGAGGCTGCGTGCATTTTTCATTGTGGTGACCGCCGTGTCACGATCCTGTTTCATTCTATTACATCTGCGATTTATTGTTGAAGGTCTGTTTCACTCTTTGCTGCTCCATTTTTACCTTTTTCTGTTACAACGTGTCTAGCCGAGGTTCGGGAAAACCCACTCGCTTGGACCGGATGTAGTCCGGTTCCGTTTGACGTAAAGTCCGTTGTTGTACACAGTTAGAGTGCTGCCTCCCCTGGGGGCGTGAGGGTTAGCTTGGTTGTGTTTCAGCTCATTGACAGTATTTTCTGCGGTGTAAAAATACGTTTATTTTGTGGAAGAGAGTCCAGAACCTTGGGTCGAGCTATAAGCTAAACGGTACCGAGAGACAAGATGGCTGCTTAAAACGCTGTGATTGGTCCATTGTGTGTTGTGTTCAAAGAACGTTGGTTTCTGTAGACTCTGGTTGTCAGATTCATTTTTGCACACATTTCTGTCGGTTTATTTGTGTTGTTTAAGTTCTATGCGCGTGATATCGTCGAAGACTGGCTTAACCGCGGTGTTTTGCGATATTTATGACTGTTTTAGAACGTTAAAAAGTCCGTTCCTCGCTAGTGTTCGACCGACCGCAGGTCCGTGAACACACCGCTCGAACGGCACGTCACTAGTGGGTGGCGTTAGGTTTGGAAGACACAATTTCCCATGAACACTTGGGTTTTAGAACTACAGTTCTGTCTTCGCTGTGATTGGTCGATTACGCTGTATGTGTTGACGCATGCGCAGTGGGTGAAGCCCCGCTCCTCGTCAAATTTCACTTGCTACTTGTCTCAGACGAGTTTCCGTGCTTGTTTGTCCATTACTGTCTTTGAAAAGACTGTTTAATCGCGGTGTTTTTGAGATTTTAGTGGGTGGACAGAGCCGGTTGCTCTGAAAAACTGCCGATCGCCATGTGACCAGGTCACGTGACACCGATTTTGCCGGTTTTATGAGGACCGACCTTATTTCTTTTAAACGCAGTTTAAAGGGTTTCACAGTTCAACCGATTTTGCTCACATGATTTCGTTTTGTGAGCCTGGGTTTTAGAGCTTATCACGTTACGCTTTAGATCTGTCTGATTGATGCTTTTCATCTATGTTGGATGTCTGTGTGGGCTGAAAGCTACGGCTGCGCTCACTGGTGATAACAGCGCCTCTATAGCGGTCAGATAGAGAAATTACAGTCGCTGTGATAAACTCACTTCCAGCGCTGTGACCCCTGCTGGTTACATTAGAAGACGCAGTCTTCCTGTAATGTGTACATGTTAACTGTTCCTGTTTTAAACGGGAAACATTTTGAGAATATTGTACTCACAGCACACTTTAATTTGATTTTCACATATAATCAAATGTTGATGGCAGGACAGTTACACAGATTTGATACAGACATGTCTGTTGTTGATAAAATTTGACACTTTTATCATTGATTCTGTGCAAAACAAACTGTTTTTATTTTTATTTTAAACTGCAAGTTTAAAATATCACACATGAGGCTTCTTTTGTCTTGGTTTTTCACAAAAAATCTCAAAACGACAGCCGTTTTTGTTTGACCTTGTCACAGGTCGACAAATTACTAAACATCACTGACTTTTATTTCATTTAACATCTTGGATGTTTTCTGAGCAGCTCATACACTTTGCATATTTGCAAGCTGCGATATGAGACCCACTTTATTTGATTTTTCACAGAACATCAGTACACAGATGGACGTTCAAACAGGTGAACCACCTGAGGGGGGCTCCTCTCCTATCTATCCTAGATGGATGGATGGGGGCCTTGGGATTCCTGCCCGTGCTCCCCGCATTTTGGGGGAATCTGCCTCATCGTATGCTAATTACTTAGCTGCTAGGAACGTCCATCAGGATAAGTGGGAAAATCCCCTGTCATTCTACGACAGGCTAATCTCGGTCTACTCCGGGGGCAAAACTATTCCTGGACTAGAGGAAAATATGGAGTTTAAACGTCTTTTCATTATGAATCTTATGCCTTTTCAAATGAAATGTGTTCATTTCAAGGTTGATTGCAAAAAAGATTCTATGGAAGTGATAAGACAATATGCTGCGTCAGTTTTTGAGGCCGAAATACAACCTAGGATACCATCAGAGGGTTGTACAGGTCAAAAGGTCACATCCCACTCGCAGGAAGTAGTAGAGGTTCCCTCTCCTTCAAAGTGCGAGAGGTCACAGGTTTTTCATAATAACATACATCAGCATGGTGCTACGAGCTGTAGGAGTTCTGAACCCCCTGCCCCTCAGGTTGAAAACCTTGAGAGGAGCAGAGAACCACACAAGGTAGGTGTTCGCCCTCCAGATGAACCCAGATGGTCCGGATCGAACCAAAAGAGTTCTCTCATGGATCTCACTGTGGGTGAACTTCGAGAGATGTTGATGTCTGGGTACCGTGACCCTTTGAAAAGTGGTCTGTCCCGACATGTGCTCCCGAGAAGCGGCCCTCCTGCCCCTGCCCCGCTCGAGACATGCAATGAGTCACACATGCTCCAGATTATGGAAGCGGCGCCTCCGCGCGAGGACGTGACTGAGGATGTGGTTTGTTTGTCAAATGATTTGAATGTTACAGTGGTTGACCAAGCTGAGACAACGTGTGACGTGGTCCTTGATGATAACACAAACAACGTTGTTCAACCTGACGAAGCGACGCGCAGCACTGCCTTTTGCTACAACTCAGTGCACACAGTTGACATCGACAATGTCAACACTGACATGAATGCTGACGGCCTTGATGATAACACAAACAACCTTGTTCCACCTGATGAAGCGACGCGCAGCACTGCCTTTTGCAGCAACTTAGTGCATACAGTTGACATCAACAACGTCAACACTGACATAAATACTGACAGCAAACAAATTGCTGAGAATCCACATCCTGAAGGTCATGAGGCAGACAGCCATCATGATGCTGACAGCGACGATGATTACACGGACAGAGTCACACGTACACAGACACGTGTGGAAAAACCTGAACGGTTTCTGTGTCACTTTGTAAGAAGGGGTATAGCTAAGAGAGCTTACCTGCCACTCACATTGGAAGGGGTCCTAGAGCAAGAAGCACTCCTGGTTAGCGGCTCAGACGTGTCTGTCATGTCAGCCAAACTGTTTGAGGAGCTAAGGACCGCCGCTAACGATGTTGGCAGGCAAATACCCTTTGTGAAAGACACTTATGGTGATCAACAGGGCCTCGCAAAGACGAGAACAACCCTAATAGCCATGGTTCACATGCAGATTGGCGAGATGTCACTATACCACCCGGTATATGTGTCTGATCTTGACTCACTCCGGGCTCCATTTGTGGTTGGCCAAGATTTTATAAATCGCTTTGAAGCGATTATAAATTATGGCAATCAGACAATGTGGGCCACAGTGAGCAGTCCACTGCCATTCGTGGTGCCTTCCCAAGGTCAGGACACTGACTGTCTAACAACAGGTACCGCTGAGGTCATATTGGATTCCCCAACCGAGACCACAAGCCCGGTAAGTGATCCTTCATATACAGGTGAGACAGAGGAGACTCAACATTTGTACCAGACTCTGGCCCATCACGAGGACCTCCTCTGCGAGCTGACACCTTCAGCACTCCCTGACCACTTCCTACCACAGGTAGAAGAGGGTGTGGTGATCCAAGGGTCCCACACCGTTGACGCTGTACTGTCCTGTGGGACAGGTAATTCGGCATACAGCCAAGCTTTCAGTGAAGTCTTGGTTCAAGGACATCTGAGCCCACGTAGTGACAGTCTACAACACGCTGACAGTCACTTGGACTTCATTGTTACTGATTTTGAGGACCCCTCCTCAAACAAAAGGGGGTCAGACTCACACTTCCTACCACAGGTAGAGGATGGTGTAGAGATCCAAGGATCACACACCGAGAACGCTGTGCTGTCCTCTGGGACAGGTAATTCAGTTATCAGCCAAGCTTTCTATGAAACCTTGGTTCAAGAGCATTTGAATCTAGAACTACTCAGAGATGACATAGTTCTTACAGACTCAAAGAGCACCTCTTCATTCATGAAGTGGGAAGACATACATCACAACGACAGTGGCACGCCTGCGACGGCGCCGACAGTTGTGACACACCTGCATTACGCAGAAAGAGGTAAACGTACAGAGGTACGTTGGCCGAGACCTATAAGGTTCCTGTACAAGGTTCCCCATAAACTGCGCGAACAGCTTAAACTAAACAAAGGCATCCTAACTCGTGCCCATGGACGGACGTCCACACCCGTGTGCGTGGTCCCTCATGACCACAGGGGGGTGATGTTAGGTCATGCCCATGTCAAGGACAAAGATTTCAATAACCCCACAAACGACAAAGATCTCGCAAACTCAAAGACTTCATGGGAAAAGAAGGTCGTCCAAGCACAGGATAGTAAATAAACTAAACAGTTTAAACTATACTAGTTGCGAAAAGAAACCGTTCCAACTAGAACTTAGAAACGCTAAGCATAAAACCCACAACAAAAACTAACCTTAACAACCGTTTAAATCTGCAGGATTTAATTGACATCGGTTATAAAGCTAAGAACTGTTTTTCTTGTGTGTGACACGTGGAATCTGACGACCAGAGTGAGTTTGACGTAGTGAAACGTTGTTTTTAGTTGCTTGATTGCTACTTTTGTGTTATTGAAGTTGTTATTGTTTTCTGAACACTCCCAGCCAAAAGAGGTTTTGATTGTTGATAAGTTGAAGACTTAAATGGATTTTAACTATGCCAACATGCTGTTCATTTTGTTAAAGATCTCAATCTTTGAAGAGTCATAGTAGATTAATACTACTTAAGGTACTATAATCTACACTAGTCTCCGAATCATTTAGGTAGAACCGATTCGATCGTTTCTATTCTAGATCTATTCATTTTGATGAGTCTCGCCATAGACTTCAAAATTCATAGGGATTACCAAATCTTGCGTCGTTCGTCTAAAAGACAACAGACATTTAGACCAAACTAGTTTCATTTTTTATTTTAGTTTAACCTCAACTAATTAATGAATGGAGGAATAGTTTGAATGAAGAGGCCTTCGTTACAGAAGCCCTCCCCATTTCTATAGGTATAGATCCCTATATCTGATTTTTACAGCATTGATCCACCCCTTAATTGGTAATTTTAGCTGATCTAATCCATGATAGCTTACATACCAGGTGCATATAGGTAAGGCTTAATGTAGAATCCCAATCATAAGCCCACCTAAAACCACATAATTGCATGACACATTGAACCAGGGTGGCACCGACTGGAAGCCATCCAGCCTGCAACCTTCGATGTGGGGACCTGCTGATCCAACGTTGGTCTTCAACCTTCATCCAAGGCCCGCCTCCTCTGCTTCAATCGAGGGATCCCCTCTACATGCTGATTAACACCCATTCTTGCTGATGAAATCAATAACCCCCATCGTTGTGGATTTACCGTTGTGGATTATAAGACTTTGTTTTCCAAGGGATCACAGACTCGGTTCTCCATGGGTTAACAGACTATGTTTTCCAAAGGATTAAAAGCTTGCCGCAATGGGATTACCTACGAACAGTATGGAATTTCCAAAAACATTATGGGAGTATAATTTTGAACTTTTTGATTTTTCTTTTTCCATTTGCTGGATTACATAGAGGTCAGAGACATTCGGTGGTATCCTTTCGTGTTGGAACTCATCTCCAAGGACAGGCGATGACTTCCAAAAAGGGGGACTGTAGTGATACACCTAGCCTCTGATATTTCTGTCTTGACCTTCAAGTACACCTCTCTACACCTCTCTGAATCACTCAGTGTTACACTTGCTTGAACCTCAAGGAGACAGATGGACACTTATATATTTTAACAATTATTATGAATTAATGGACACTAATTAATCAGATTGAACTTTCTCTTTAATGTGTGTTAATTCAGAATTGATCAAACAGTATTTTTGTCATTTCAATGATGATTTTACTAAACTGGTATATTTTAAATATGACAAAGTTAAGAGAACATCTCAGAATGATCATGTTTTGAACTGTCTGCTCTAGGCAGAATAAGTGTCGAAAGTTGAAGGAACAATCCTTCGTATTTGTTTGAACTGTTTTTGTTTCAAAGGAAAAGTGCTAGACATAGCTTGCTTTCGGTCTCCCGTCCTTTCTAAAAACAATGAATCAGTTCTCAAAACAAAGTACGGACTTGTGCACATGCACCTGCATCTTCTCACGTATGTTTTCTATGTTTTGTCTACCCTATCATCTGTCACTCAAACTCACTCATTTGCAAAGTCACACCCTCTCTAGGGGTGCAACAACCAATCAGCAGGAAGTATGGGACTAAGTCACACCCCCTTCTTAAGGGGCACTTCCTGGATTTTGGTTTAGAGTTTCGAGGAGTACGAACTGTCAACCTGCTCTCCTCTCTGAAAGCTGGAGACGTCCCGGTCATATGTCAACGACCCACGTCTCAGCGGGGATCATAGTAAAGCCTTACTTTGATCCATTCACTCTCCTTTCTGAAGAATTTGTTTTCTAAAGTTTTATTTTGAAAGTTCAACCAGTGCGATTGGAGTCTGTTCCTGCCGGGAGAAGCGGTTCTTCTCACTCGTCTGAATCAGCTCACACGCGCGGAGGTCATCTGGGCGTGAACTGGACAACACAGTCCGTTAGTGTCCACAAACCTCAACTCTTATCTCCAAGACGTATCGTCAACAGGTAACGAGGCGTTGATTGTGTCCTGAACGTGTGGGAAGCCCAGCTGAGATCCGTATGGGAAAGCTTGCCACCCTGGTTGTTTTCAAAATAATTAACTTCCGTTAACTTAGCTTCCATTCATCTCCTTCCTCCTATTTCTTATTTTTCATAAGTATTTAATCTGTCAAGTTTTGTGCCAACAGTTAAGTTTTAATTGTCTGTTTGTTTTAATTTGAATTCTTGTCAACGTAGTTATTAAATCAGAGCTAATATCGATACAAATGTTTATGTAATTTTTGTGATAGTTTCAATAAAAGGTCTATTCTTTTGGTAGACCAACATAAATTGAAGTCTAAGCGTGAAATTACATTACTGGCTAATCACATCGTTAGATTTGTTGATTTAATCTGAAAAAGTTGAGACCCCGCACTTTGGTGGCAGTTTGTGCAGATAAAATCTGCTCATACCTGCACGTCTAAACTATAGGTAAGTCAGTAAACTGACTAATAACTCCTATATTGTTACATATTGGTGGCCGCGTACTGGTCTTCTGAAAGATTAAATTGATAAGTTGTTTTTGTAGCTTATTTTTGTTGACGGTGTTTGTTGGCATTAGTTTGCATCCTGGTTGTGGACTTATAGAGTGGTTTTGGCTGGTGAGTGTCCGGGAGTTGCTGAGCGTGGCATTGTCTGGATTATTTTCCCGTTAGAATTATTTTTTCATTCACATTTGAACGTAATGCTTGAAGCTGCTGAGTGATAAATGTTTTGTCTGTGCTTGTGAGACGTTTCATTACGTGTCACGAGGCTGCGTGCATTTTTCATTGTGGTGACCGCCGTGTCACGATCCTGTTTCATTCTATTACATCTGCGATTTATTGTTGAAGGTCTGTTTCACACATTTGCTGCTCCATTTTACCTAATCTGTTACAACGTGTTGTTTGCCGAGGTTCGGGAAAACCCACTCAGCTGGGACCGGATGTATTCCGGTTCCGTTTGACGTAAAGTCCGTTGTTGTACACAGTTAGAGTGCTGCCTCCCCTGGGGGCGTGAGGGTTAGCTTGGTTGTGTTTCAGCTCATTGACAGTATTTTCTGCGGTGTAAAAATACGTTTATTTTGTGGAAGAGAGTCCAGTACTTTGAGCCGAGCTATAATGCTAAACGGTACCGAGACAAGATGGCTGCTTAAAACGCTGTGATTGGTCCATTGTGTGTCGCGTTCAAGAACGTTGGTTTCTGTAGACTCTGGTTGTCAGATTCATTTTTGCACACATTTCTAACAGTTTATTTGTTTTGTTTGAGTTCTATGCACGTGATATCGTCGAAGACTGGCTTAACCGCGGTGTTTTGCGATATTTATGACTGTTTTAGGACGTTAAAAAGTCCGTTCCTCGCTGGAGTTCAAAAGACCGCAGGTCCGTGAACGCACCGCTCGAACGGCACGTCGCTTGTGGGCGGCGTTAGGTTTGGAAGACACAATTTCCCATGAACACTTGGGTTTTAGAACTACAGTTCTGTCTTCGCTGTGATTGGTCGATTACGCTGTATGTGTTGACGCATGCGCAGTGGGTGAAGCCCCGCTCCTCGTCACTTTTCACTTCAGCTACTTGTCCCAGACGAGTTTCCGTGCTTGTTTGTCCATTACTGTCATTAAAAAGACTGTTTAATCGCGGTGTTTTTGAGATTTTAGTGGGTGGACAGAGCCG
>JBBPBX010008256.1:42278-58263 GCA_038048925.1 Garcialebias charrua | reverse complement strand
GAGACTGGACTCTAATTTATGACCTCTTGAATAACAAAGTAAAGAAGTGAACTTTTCAGGATTCAGACCTGATTTGAAGCTTTCCAACAGGTCACCTGAAGTTAAACGAGCGTGTGTCTCGTCTGCTGAGCTCCACTTTCGAAAAACGTCAAGTCTGTTTGCTTCTGTTTAGATCAGCAATGGGACACGTTGCCATCAAAAACGGGAATGAGCCGGAGTTCTTGCAGAATGTTAACACAAATCATCCATTTCTGCCTCCTCTGTTTGACGCCTGAAATATTTGAATTGTTTTAAGCTGAGGCAACTTCCACATATAGAATGGAAATCACACATTTTGAACAGTTGAAGTCAAAGGAAATGTGATAATCAGTAGCAATACTTGCAGTTAATTGATCAGTACCACTTTACAATAAGGCTCCCCTTATAGGTGGCTAATAAATAGTGTATAGATAGTTGTTAATTCTGTTTGGATAATTGAATTATCCTATCATCAGCTCATTAACTAAATAAGCCACACAGGGAGGAGAAGATATTTTCTAAACCCAGGATTTAATCTTGCAATATGGAGCAGCCATTGTCAGTCACATCACATGTGGTACATGAGGTGGAACGAAACTATGCGCTCAGGGTCACAGTTAAATCCAGCAAAAATACAAATTGTAAAGAAAAACATAAGATCTAAGATATGAACTAAGAAATACACTAAACTAAGAATATACTAAGCACTAATAGTACAGACTAATATCAGACAAAGGCAAGGTCAAGACAACTCTGATTCCCATCTTAGGGCCTTGAGCTTATCAGGTGAAAGGCTCCATGCTTCTGCAGGCTCCACTTTGCAAAGACAAAACTCTTACACATGGTTATACAAGTTATATAGCATTTGACATTAATAAGGAAAAAAACATATATGACCTTTATAGCTCCAACTAGTTATTCTATAAACACTTTATAAATAATTAACAACTGCTTATTATGCATTAATTGAGGGTGACAGAGACAAAACTGACCAGTTTCTTGCCAAATACTGTAGTGAATCAAATCTGTTCTTCTATATATTTCATCTAGAGTTGTTAAACATTTCAGACTAAGTTAGTACCTTGTAAGCACAATAAGCATTTGTAAACCTATTTCTTTAGCATTTATTGTACATTATCACTGCATTTTAAGAATCTACAACTAATACAATATCCCAAAAAGTCTTTAGCCTTATTGTAAAGTGGTACCCATTGAGCAATTAGCAGGAAAGTTAATGCATTCAGTGTTAAATCCAACTTATAACTTCTGTGTTGCACTATACAGTAAAAGTTTTAATGAAATAAAAATGTGCAGATTTACATGTAATATTGAATAGAAATTCAGCTTTAAAACAACGCCTTTTTCATTTATCTAAGCTAAATGCAAACACTATTATGTGCCATCATTTTGGCTGCAAGTAACGTGCAGATATTTTAAATATTTAACATTATTTCCAGCCTTCCCTAAATGAATGTATGAAGTAGCTGCTATAATAATCACACAGCTGATTTTAATGTTTATGATGTAAAAGCTCAATGTTTCTGTGGTTTTTGTTTTTATTTATATGCAAATTAACTTAACACCCCTGTATTAGACAGATTTTTTTTAATGTATTTGTTTTTCAAAGTCAACATCAGTGTTGTTTATACCAATAAATAACCAGAAATTACTTGATAAATTGTGTATTTTTTATTATCGATAAAATACTACTAATAAAAGAATGTTAAGTTCTGATGACATTTGTGAACTATTTTTCTTTATGACATTTGTGTTTATCAAATCAAGTTAAATGTAAATATAAATCTTGAAGAAAAATAAATGAAATGAAAGTTCAAATTAACTTCCCAAAATCCTGAAACATGGCAATCACAATTAAAACAGGCACAACTTAGCTACGCTTAGTAGCAGAGCACTGCAGCTGTTGAACAAACACGGACTCGCTCGGAGCCACTTCAAGGTCGGTTCCGGTCCACTTTTTAATGGAGCAGGAAGCGGGTCTGACAGAACCCAGCCGACAACGTTCTAACAGTAATATGCTTTTTCGACCTGCTCTAACATGTAAAAATACCACACACAGCAATCTTGTAGATGTTAACAGCTTTTCAGGCAGTTTGACTCGGCGGTCAACAAAGCTTTGTACCGGAGTCTGTGCGTGAACTGGACCGAACAGAACCAGAACCCCCCCACAGACCACGGGCTGACAAAACTTCACCTAAAAGCTTCCAACAGCGTGTTAAAGAGTTGAACAATAACAATCTCTCAGCCTCAAATGATAAAAACATGCAGAATCTGTCTGTCTTGAACACTTCCAGCCAAAATTATTATCCTCAGAGTTTAAAACTTGGATCCTAATATGCAAACATGACGTTACAGTAGTTCATGAGAGATCACAGATTTATCAATAAACTTTCAGAAAACTCGTACAGGACCACCAGATGAAAACACTCCGTCTAAAGACGAACTGGATTCCGATCCAGACCTTAAAGTCCTTTACCAGCTGCGCAAACAGCTAAAACTAATCAAAGGCATCCTAACTTTCGCTCATGGACCAACGTCCTCACCTGTGTTCGTGGTTCCCCATGAACAAAGGGGGGTGATGTTAGTTCATGCCCATGATCTCCCGTCCGCAGGACACAAAGGAGATAAAGCCACGCTGACGGCATTAAAACAAATTGCCTATTGGCCTGGAATGAAAAAGGATGTCAAGGACTACATTGAAGGGTGCGTGGTCTGTGGCCAGTTTCAGCCAACCAGACCACTTCACAGAGCACCACTGCAAAGCAGAGGCATTGCATTCCCATGGTCTGACCTCCAGATCGACTGGGTTGGACCACTCACTAAGAGCTCTAGAGGAAATAAATATTTTCTCACGGTAACCTGTGCATTCACCAAATGGGTAGAATGCCTACCAGCTCCTAACGACACAGCACAAACCACTGCTATGTTGTTAATGAATCATATATTCTCAAGGTTTGGACTTCCCCTTAGGGTGAACTCAGACCAAGGTACACACTTCACAGGTGAAGTGATGAAAGAACTGTGGAAGACGCTAGGCGTCAAGGCCAACTTTCATGTCGGCTACCACCCACAGGCTTCAGGCCAAGTAGAGAGAGCAAACAGAACTGTGGTGAGTATTTTGAAGAAATACGTGGCTGCAAACCACAAGGACTGGGACGTGAAACTCCCTCTGGTCCTCATGGCCATAAGAGCCACTCCACACACATCAACTGGCATCTCTCCCTTCGAGATGATGACCGGTCGACAAATGACTCTCCCTCTACACCTGTTGTACCAACCAGGCGACGCCGCCATGGCGACAGCCTACACCACACAACAATACATGAAAGATTTGAATGTACACCTCAGAAACACTTTTGCTTTCGCCCAGAAAAACCTGGAAAAATCTGCTGAAGGACGCAAGGCGTACTACGACCAAAAGGCCTCTCACAATGAACTCCAAGTGGGAGACAGAGTCTGGTACTATACGTTCGCCCCAGCAACCGGGAAAGGAGGGTCCGAGACCGGAACTCTCGCCCGCAAACTAATGCCCAGGTGGACTGGACCTCATCTGATAACAGACAAAGTGTCCTCAGTCGTCTACGAAATCAAAATCAGCAAAGGCCGCAAAGAGCCAATTGCTAAATGGGTACATCGAAATCAGATCAAACCTTACAAGGCGTTCAATGAATCCACAAAAGACAAAGATCTCACAAACTCACCGACTTCATGGGATAATAAGGTCGTACAAACACAAGTTAGTAAATAAACTAATCAGGTTTAAACTACCGTATTTCCCACCCTATAAGTCGCATTGTCCAATTTGAACTTAGAAACGCTAAGCCTAAAACCCACAACAAAAACTAACCTTAACAACCGTTTAAATCCACGAGATTTAATTTGACCTCGGTCATAAAGTTGAGACCTGTTTTTCTTGTGTGTTGCACTTTGGAATCTGACGACAAGAGTGTGTCGAAGCAGTGAAACGTTGTTTCCTTGTTGTTTAGTCATTACTGTTGTCATTAGTTGAGATATTGTTTTGGTTCTGAACACTCCCAGCCAAAAAGGTTTTGTATTAACATTGGTTAATGCATGATATGGATTTAACTATGCCAACATGCAGTTCGTTTTGTTAAATCTCAATCGTCGAAGAGTCAATGTAGTTTAAAGCTACTCAAGGTACCATAAACTACACTGGTCTCACAATTTCTAAATTGAACCGATTCGATCGTTTCTATTCTAGATTATCTATTCATTTTGATGAGTCTCGCCATAGACTTCAAAATTTATTAGGAATACCAAATCCTACGTCGTTCGTCTAAAAGACAACAGACATTTAGATCAAACTATATTTCATTTTTCTATTTTAGTTTAACCTAAACTAAGTAATGAATGGAGGAATAGTTTGGAATTAGAGGCCTTCGTTACAGAAGCCCTCCAAAATTTTATAGGTATAGATCCCTATTTCTAATTTTACAGAATTGATCCACCCCTTAATTGGTAATTGTAGCTGATCTAAACCATGATAGCTTACATACCAGGTGCATATAGGTAGGGCTAATGTAAAATCCCAATCATAAGCCCACCTAAAAACCACATAATTGCATGACACATAGAACCAGAGTGGCACTGACTGGAAGCCAACCAGCCAACAACCTTCGATGTGGGGACCTGCAGCTCCAACGCTTGGTCTTCAACCTTCATCCAAGGGTCGCCTCCTCTGCGTCAATCGAGGGATCCCCTCTACATGCTGATTATAAAAACAATTGTTGCTGATGAAATCACCAACTCTAATCGATATGGAATTACTGCTGTGGAATTACCGCTGTGGATTATAAGACTTTGTTTTCCAAAGGATCACAGACTTTGTTTTCCAAGAGTTAACAGACTCAGTTTTCCAAGGGATTAAAAGCTTACCGCAATGGGATTACCTCCGAACAGTATGGAAGTTCCAAAAAACTTTATGGGATTATAATTTTGATTTTTCTTTTCCACTTGCTGGATTACTTCAAGATCAGAGACAGTTCAAGGTTTCCTTTCGTGTTGGACCTCATCCCCAAGGACTGGCGATGACTTCCAAAAGGGGGGAGATGTAGTGGGCATGACCGTGTCCACTTTGATACACCTGTGTATTTTTGAACTGTTCCAGAGATGACCTTTACTGACCTCTCAGTAAAGCAAGACATTTACTACAAATTATTCCATTAGTTGTAATCTGAGAACATAGTCACCAAAAGAGACTATTTCTATCTTTGATTTTATTCTAATGTAATCAAAAGAATAACTTTTGTCATTTTCATGATATATGTTATATGCTGTTATTCTTTAAATGTGAAACATCAATGTGTCATTTCTGCAAATGAAAAGGTGTCAAAGTTCAGCTAAAATGTCAAACTGACTTACACAGAAATTGTTTTTGTTGAGTTTCAGCTAAAACTCTCATCTAGCGTCTGAAAGTCTCTTCACTCAGATACTTTTCCTAAACAATTCCCTTCTGCGCTGAATTTCACCTTGAATAGTGATAACAAGTGGACCAATGAAAAAGAGCCAAGTCTCACTCCTCTCGGATCTTCTATTAAGTTCTAAGCTGTTGTTGGAACAGGGAGTCTGCTGGGAACTTCAAAGAGATGTGAACTTTTCCCAAAGAGCTGGATGGACGTTTAGTCAAACGCTAAGGGCACGTCATCCAGCTAAGGACTAATAACATGCTGTTATGAGTCCACTTAGAACAAGCGTAAGCTCAAAACTTTGTTATTCCTTCCTGGAATAGTTATCTTGAAGTCAGAGGCCAGTAGCTGACATATTTTCTGATGACCAACGCGAAACCAGGAGACGTTGAAAACGTAAACGAGAACCAGCTTGGACGTGCTGGGCCTGAAGGACTCTGTGCATCTGAAAGGCTGGTGTCATCTCTTTATTCAGACTCGTCGTCGAAGGTAAAGAGCTGTTTACAAACGTACCTGGGGTTTAGCAGAAGTCGGATGGGAAGTGTCATTTCTGGTTACCCTCAAGATAAATAACTTCCTCCTTTAACCTCTCCTTAAATTTCTCCATCTCCATTTCTAAGCTGGAAACTATATTTAAGCTAAAGAGCCCTCAGACTAAATATGTTTAACATCCAGTATTTATGTCTGTTGTGTTGTAATTTAACTGTGCTGACGTGTTAAATTACAAGAAAGTGAAATCATGTCAATCAAGTGTAATGGTGTTAATTTAGTTGATTTATTTTAAATAAATGGTAGTGTCCTTGACATACCAAACTAAGTTAACGTGTCCATTGTCACTTAATGGCTTCTGTTTTACTTATCCATCATAAAGATCACAGAAATATTGGGTAAACTGAAAAAGAAAAGAATCCGTGAAATTACTATTCAATCTGAATAAGTAAATTAATTAAGGATAAAGAGGTCAGCTTAATACTGACCCCTGCTAAAATCATTTACATCTGGGTGGCACCGTATGTGTTTAAAGACACCATATGGTGGCTCCCTCGTGTTTCCTTCACAATTATGTCAAATGTTTTGTTAGAACAATACGTCAACTGGTATATTTTGCTTTAAAATATATATTTTTCTTTATATTAAAAAAACCCCTCAAAGCTTTGATTTTTTTTTTCCAATTATTTGTTATATTTGTTCAGGTATTTGTTGTATGTTTTGTTATTTGCAGTTTTTTAATCTACCGGTACTGTTTTCAGTGCATTATCAGAGGTTTAGTTTATTTGCAACTAAATACATTTCTAAACCTTTATTATAAAACATAACAGCCTTTCTGCTTAGTTAAACCTTTTATACTTAAAAACGAATTTAAGAATTTTTTTCATTTCCTCTTAATTTTAGTTAAGGATGTGTTATTAAGGGGTTTGTTATTGTAAAAGTTTAATAATAATATAATTATAATCATTTTTTTTTAATGAATTGCTCAACATTTTTGGAGAAGGGGTTCTGTGGAGAGTTTATAGTAAATTACTATCTGACCTGCTGCAGATAGCTCTTAGACAACCTCAGTTCTGTGAAAAATATTTAAATTCTGGCAGGATTAATGAACTAGCAGCGAGCGAGGTCAAGACTAAAGCAAAGTGTTGCAACAACTGCAGCCTAAATAAATCACAGCCGTTCATTAAGACACAATTTTATAAACCTTTTAATTTGTGTCAGTTTCATTTAACACGGATTCTCTGCCAAAAATGATAATTGCTTCTCTATTAGCCATTAAAACTATACTTTCATTTTCTGCGGACTCGCTCTATCACGGTTTTTCAAAATAAGCTTGGACATGACACACAATTGGCTGACTGATGGATGAGCCGCACGATCGGCATGGATTATTTTTTTAATGAATTATTTAAAATTATTTAGCACCTGCTGCACCTCTGTGCAGCCCATGCTGCAGAAAAAGCTTCCTCCTGCAGCTGATCAGCTGTTCGCCGTCCAGAGTGGAGAAGTGGGCGTGGCCAGTAATGCTTGCAGGTGGCTGAGAGCAGCGAGGAACATCATGACATTCTGTGCTCTTTTAGTGTTTAGAGTTTAGAAACAATGTTTAAAACGTTGCAATAGTGTGTGACGGGTTCAAAACGCCTTAATATAAAAACTAAAATAAACTACTACTTACTACTTGTACTACTATCCCTACTTCGCGGTTTTTCACTTATCGCGGGTCTTCAGGGTCCGATCCCCCGCAATGAACGAGGGACTATTGTAAAGCCCCTCTAACATAAAAGTATCCCCACATGCACATTTTTATAACATATTCATGCACAGCCCCTTGTTTTAAAGTGAGCACCTCCTTTGCGCTCCATCACTCAGGGATGCATAGAATTCAAAATATTTCTCCTTCCTCCTCCTCAATGTGTAGTTCAGTGATTCAAAGCCAAGCCACATGCTGCTGCGAGCCTGTCTGCATCTCATTTGCACTCACATACTTTCACACCGTCACTGCGAGCGCGAGGATGTGTGGCCTCAAGTGTGTGAGTGTGCATCACTGCGTGTGTGAAGGTTTATGTGTTTTGCATGTCTTGATGTGTGTGTGAGCCCATGCTTTGCCTGTTAATTAAATCTACATTATGTCCCGTTTAGCCTTTAAGCTTTTCTTCTCTCCTCTGACATGCTTTAGATGTTGTTGGCCTACGGCACAGAATTAAATGAAGTGCTACAAATTATTTATTGGAGCATTTACAGATATTTTCCACGGTCAAAGTCTAACAAATTGGCTTCAATCCAGGGCCGCTGGGAGATCACATAAAATCAGCCGATGTAGTCACGTAAAGACAGCCAAGCCTGTTTTCTTGCTCCGTATCATCAGCAGTGAAGGAGATGAAGAGTCAAATCGCAGGTTGGCTTTGTAATTAGTCCTGAATGTTTGGATTTGGAGTCCTCTGTTGCTTTGAGCTCCTCCTGAAGAACCAATCCATGTTCCTCTAAAATCTGGTTTTACTGAAAAGCTGCACAAAGGCTTCAAAGTACATTTCACTTCTTGTTTTTGTGTATCATGGCATGCAGTCTTTACAAATTTTACTTATTAAAAGAGAAAATTTGCTCAGACCTGAAATAATTAAAAAATTATTTGAGAGCTTGACGGTATTCCTCTCATATATTTAACGTAACATCAGTTTTGTCACCTAAATTAGCACCTCAAACTTATAAAACTTGTCTTGTTATTTAACCTGATTCAAAAATTGGTCAAATTTATTTATTTATTTAAAAAAAAATGTGGAGGAATGTCAATAAATATGAGTCTAGAACTCCTTTCCTTGAAAACCCCCAAGTTATTGTCATTTTGCCATTCAAAAATATAATCAATAGCAGCATTTATTTCCATTGGATCCCCCAAAACACTTAAAAAAAAAGATAAAAGCAAACAAGCAGGAACATCTTAAAGCTGCACTATGTAACTTTGTAGTGCAGTCTGTAACTTTTCTAACAATATATTTTTAACATATTTCTTCACTCTGTCACTATCTACTGACAGACTGGTGTTAGACAAAGTAATCTCTGAAAAAAACTATAGTCCCCTTGCTTCTCTATCAGCATTTATAAAAACACTAAAAACACAGAGTGACCCGCCGTTAACCAGCCAATAAAAACAGAGCTTGAATTTGAATCAGCCAATAAAAACAGAGCTTGAATTTGAATTTCAGCAGAGCAAGGGGGGCAGAGCCATATATGGCTCTGAGGGGGAGGGATCAGAATGCTTTGCCTGTTGAAATATTTCTAAGTTCTGTGCTCTACAGAAAGTTACACATAGCACCTTTAAAGTTCTGCACACTCTTGAATAAAAGGATATTTTAATAAAAATGCATGTAATTTATTTGTTACACACATACACAACTTGTTTCATGTGGCTAAAAAACACAATTATAACCTGATCCTGCACCACCCGGACAGATAATTGACATTTTCTCTTTGCTTCAGGTACAAACAGCTGAAAATTAGGTCTGCTTGTTCAACAGAATGCAGCTTTGCATTTAACAATTTAAATATATTATGTTTACAATTTAAGATCGGACGGCACGTACAAACCAGGGAAAGTAATTAAAGTCTATAGAGAAATTGCATCACCTGTGAAAATGCAGTGTGAATGCTTATTGCAGAAGAGCTTGCTGAAAAACAGCTGAAATTACCTAAAATGCATTCTGAAATGTACAAAGTAGCTGAAATGGAAGAACAAGCTTAAGTTAGCAGAAGAAAGCCGAAATAATACATATTTGCTGAATTCCGTTGAAATAAGCAGAAATGAGCATGAAAATTAGGAAATTAACTAAAAAATAGAGCTGAAATTAGCAAAAGACAGCTGAAAAGGCAGAAAGAAGCTTTAACTACTAGGAGGTGGAATGAGCTAGCCTGGCCCTCGCCTTCCTGCACAGCTCCGCTCAATTCTCATTTCCCTTCACTGCACAGTCTGGGACTTCCCCCATCCACAAGGATTTCTCCGGTAGATTTTTGTTCGGACCAATCAGAGAACAGAAGGCGGAGTTTTGAACGACGTCGACTGACGTCGTCATTCAAAATGGCTGCCGCCACGAAGGAATTTTCAATAAAACAAGGTAAAAAACTATTATTTCTCTGCTGAGAAAAATATATTTCTTAGCTGACGTTATATCAGAAGTGTTCCTGAGCAATCAGAGAGCAGAAGGCGGAGTTTTGAACGATGTCGACTGACGTCGTCATTCAAAATGGCTGCCGCCACGAAGGAATTTTCAATAAAACAAGGTAAAAAACTATTATTTCTCTGCTGATAAAAAATATATTTCTTAGCTGACGTTATATCAGAAGTGTTCCTGAGCTTAACAGTTCCTAAATCAATTCACGAAATGGTCAAATCTGCTGGATTTAAATAGTTTCGGTTTGACATTTTCCAAACAGCCTCGGGTGCGCTACGAAAATAAATGATAAAAAATCGAATTTTATCTCAAATGTTTCATCTAGGCCAACAGTCAGTAAATTAGAGCCATATAATTACACACTGGTAGCATAAAAAATATCCACCGAGTGGTTTCTGAGCTATTTATCTGAATAGCCTGGACCTCGCCAGGCTAAACTAACAAAACTCCGCCTTCTGTTCTCTGATTGGTCCATTCAAAAATCTCCAGGAGAAATCGTTTCTCTATGGAGAAAGTCCAGACCCTAGACTGAAGCGAAGTGAAGGACAGGGTGTGGTTTTAACCAGGCTAGGAATGAGCTGAAATGAGTAAAAAAAAAAAAGTGAAATTATCTGAAAAAGCTAAAAACAGCATCAAAACGGCTAAAAAGTACTGTAGCTGAAAGAGCAGAAAAGGGTGAAACTAGCAGGAATAAGCTGAAAGAAGCAGAACAAGCTGAAATAAGAATAAAGAAGTTAATTAGGTTAAAAGTAGCAGAAATCACCATGAAAAACTTGAATTTATCTGAAAACAGCTAAAATTAGCTAAAAAGGAAGCTGAAAATTTAGAACAAGTTTAAATTAGCATAAGAAAGCAGAAAGAACACAATTGCCCAATTATACTTAAAGAAGTAGAAATGAGGACAAAATACAGTGGAAATTATCTGTTAAAAAAAAAACTGAAATCAGTGGGGGAAAAACTGCTGAAAAGTAGCTAAAAGTGGCAGAAAGTGAAGAGCACACATTTTTGCTGAATTTGGTTGAAATGGTGGTGTAAAAAAGTTTGTTTAAAAAGGAGTGCAAAAAATGTGGAATTAGCTGAAAAACTAAAATTAGCATAAAACAGCTAAATAGTAGTTGAAATAGCAGAAAAAGCTTATGCCAGTTACCCATTGGACCCGTGTCGGGCGGCGGAAGCGGCTGGTTTACATTGAAAGTCTATGTGGAGACGCATCGAGGCACGTGGAATCGTGAAGCGGGGCGTTTTGAGTGTTTGAAGCGGCGCGACGGCACGCGGCAGTTCCTTTCCACGCACGCGCGCGTCCAAAGCAACCTATGCGTCGAGCCGCCAAGGGTCAAATATTTGAACTTTCGACACTCGACTCGTCGCAGAAACCAATCGGGAGAGACTCTACTATGTGATAACGCAACGAAAACAGGACTTTTTCTGGACTTTTTAAACTCATGCCTGGTCCCCACTGCACAACTCGAAACGTGCCTGCCGTCCCCTTTTGGCCGCTTGTCACGGTCCCACCAAGCCACTGAAGACCGTCTGATGACGTACACTAGGGGGTAGCAGAGAGGAGGGGTCTAGCTCATTTTCCGGGTTCAGTTGTTGTGTCAACTGCATCTCCGACGGTCTTTGATGAGATTAAAACTTTTTTTTTATGTTTGGGGTGATCTACACTGAGAGAACAGCAGCCTGTCAGCAGCAACTGTAAAAATGCCATGTTTCTTACCGGAGTTTGGTTCCAATTCATGGAGGCTTGATCCGGTAAGTTAAAAGTCCAAAAAAAGTCCCGTTGTGGTTGTGTAATCAGATAGCAGAGGCTCTCCCGACTGTTTGCTGGACGCGTCGAGCCTCCAGAGATCGAATTTTATGGCGTTGGCAGTTCGACGCCTAGGTTGATTTGGACGCGCGCGTGCGTGGAAAAGGAACTGCAGGCTGCCGCCGCGCCGCTTCAATCACTCGAATCGCGCCGCTTCCCGGTTCGCCGTGACTCCACGCGTCTCCTCATAGACTTTGAATGTAAACCGGCCGCTTCAGCCGCCCGCAGTGGGTACCAGGCATTACCCCATCGAGCCTCCATGAACAAACCAGCCTCCGGTTAAGAAACTTGGCATTTTAAACAGTTGCTGCTGTCTGCTCAAACGTGATCACCCCAAACATTAAAAAAAACGTTTTAATCTCAACAAAGCCTTTTGGAGCTGCAGTTCGGCTCGTAGAAAACCAGGGCCAGACCCCCCCTCCTCTGCCTCCTCCCAGGGCGCGTCATCAGTGGCGTCTTCAGTGGCTGAAAACATGTGGGAATGTGACAAGCGGCCAAAAGGGGGCGGCAGGAGCGTTCTGACAAGTCCGGTGGGTACCCGGCATTATGCCTGGTCCTCACTCAACGCATCCAAAAGCTCCCAACGCACCGTGTTTGCTGCTTGTCAACAGATGTCTGTTTCCACTGCAGACGCGCATTGGGAGCAGCGTTTGGCTCCCTTCCCGGTCAGCTATGTGTTGTTTTTCTGTTCAGATAAAATCAGCAGATAAAATCAGCTGTACGTGAGCCTCGTTAACACTTGAGTGGGTTTTCTACAAGCCGAACTGCAGCTCCAAAAGTCTTTGTTGAGATTAAAACGTTTTTTTTTTTGTTTTTTTTTTATGTTTGGGTTGATGTACGCTCGAGTGGACAGCAGCAACTTTAAAAATGCCAGGTTTTCCTACCGGAGGCTGTTTTCGTCCACAGAAAGTCCCGTCGTCGTTGCGTCATCACATAGCAGAGTCTCTCCCGATTGGTTGCTGCGACGCTGCGAGCAGCAGAAGCAAGAATATTCTTGCTTCTGCTGCTCGGCTGCGCGCGTGCGTGAAAAGGGACTGCCGGATGCTGCTGCGCTGCTTGAAATGCTGAAGACGCGCCGCGTCACGCCCCGCTGCTCCAAGATGCGCGGCCACATAGACTTTCAATGTAAAGTGGCTGCTTCAGCTGCGCGAAAAGCGTTTGGTGAGGATGTAGCATTAGACTTGCCGAAATAAAGCGAAAGGAGCATAACAAGCTGAAATTAGCAAAAAGAAGTTAGAAGAAGCACAAAAATGTTGCAATTAGCAGAAAGAATCTGAAAGGAGCACAACAAAAACAGCTAAAATTAGCTGAAAGTAGATGAAAAATCTTTAATTTGCATAAAGAAGCTGAAGCAGAACAAAATGTGAAAGGAAAAGTAAAAGGTTGTCAGCAGATCTAAAGATGTGAAGGATGTAAAATGAGCTCAATTCATTCCTAAGAGGAAAAAAATTGCAGAAAAGGCTAAATATTTCAAAAAGCTAAAGTTGCTCCAGTACCAACCAACAATACCTGCAGCACCAGTCCAATCTGGGATGTAAGAGCAGCTTTGTTCAGCAAGAACTGAGACAATCAGTGCATTTTACAGCTCGTGGGACTCCTTTAAGCACTTTAGCTGAAACAGATTCAGACACAAAAAGCAAAGTTCTCAGGTGACGCTTCAACACAGCTCGTTCTGAACGGGCTGTTCTGCTGCGGGCTCCATGTCAGCGCCTGAAACAGCTCTGGATCCGTGCCGGGCCTGAAACCTGGCGGCGTGGACTCTGACAGCCGCCCTGCAGGGAACAGGAAAATGCTTTATTGGAAGCTTTAATGAAAGTGCATGATTTTTATTTAACAGTTTTTCCAGGAAGCTGCAAACTCTACCACAGCACCGAGAAAAGCGTGGACCACAAAGTGGTGCAAAGATGGCGTTTAGGTGTAGCTGCTCTTTGACTAAAGAAATGGAAGAAATAAGAGGAAGGGATAAAAAAAAAGAGTTAGCGTTTGTCTCCGATTGGCTGTTTCTGTCACATGAGAGCGCCTCTTAAAGGTTAATTTCACACTGAGCTCCATGTTTTATTGTTCGCTCTTAGCCAGGAAGAACTTCACAGTAAAACTGGTCACCCAGAGCTTTTAATTTTTATTTAAAGGCCCAATTTCTTTTAGACGTTTAATGAAAATAAAAAAGGGGGCAAGTGAAGAGTATAGGGAATAAAACATGAGAGGAAAATAAAGAGGAGAGCAGATGAGAAGCGGACAAGCCTGGGAAGTGGAGGTGGAGGGAGGGGAGTGAGCAGAAGAAGAGGAGGCCAAGAGGCGCAGGGGAGGAAGAGGAGGGTGGATGACCCCTGTGTCTGTGTGTGTTGTTGTGCGTCTCAGTGGGTTTCCTCGGCCCTGGCGCCAGCTGGAAATGCCTCTGCGAAGCCCAGGGAGTGCACGCCCGTCATCCTCCATTCAGCCCCCTTTCATGAGAGAAACACTATCCATCCTCAGCACGTCTGATCGGGCTGATCAGAACATCACCCAGCTTCTTTTGACCTGCACAGCAAATAAGCACAACTGGGGGGGAGGTCATTTGAAGTGATGGATTCACTGGTGAGGGTAATATGCTGCCACCTAGGGGTCACCTCCTGTTGCCGCAGAGAGAAAGTCAATATTCTGTTTTTAACTGTTAGTTCTGATGGCTGCTCTTTCCTTCAGAAAGGTTTGTTGCACCTCTTTTGGATTACTCCCAGTTGCTGTTTGAAGTTGACGGTCTTTAAAAATAAAATGATTCACCACCAGCCATGAAATTAGTCATTACTCTGCTATCCTGTCATGACGCTGCACTCATGCAACAAAAAAACCTAGCCAGTAAACAATTATTCCGCCGGCGTGTCTCAAAGCTGCAGTGCAGACGTGCGGGGGAACACAAACAGCCGAAGTCTGCTTCACTTACAGCTTTTGGCTCGCTTTGTTTTGGCTGTTTCGCTGTCGTTACTCATGGACCGAATCATTTTTACAACATCCTGCAATTAAACTGCGAGAGAGTAGGTTAATGAGACAAATCACATTTGAACGTTCAGTTCTTTCAGTGATCTTGCAGGGAGCACACACACACACGTGCAAACACAAACAGATTGGTTCAATTTAGGTTTTGTGGTCCCCTCCTGGTGTAGAGCGTCAGACCAGAGAGCAGTGAACTCCGGTTCAGCCCGGGCCTGCCCTGTCTCTGCTCAGCTTCAAGCCCAAAACCTTCAAATTGGGTATAATTGGTGTTTTGCTTCGCCACTTATCGGCCCGTGGACACAGCAAATAAGGATGAGCGAGCTTTAGATAGGGCCTGGTTGAAAAGGAAGGTCACCGCGAGATTAATGGTGATTCGTTAAAATCGTGACTCTAAAAATATGGGAAGGGAATGAGTGCTCCAACATCTGCAGATGATGCAGCAGAAGTGTGCTGCACGTCCAGCTTAAAACCGAAGTGGGTTTGTGACACGTTTGTTTTTCTAAATGCATGCAGGCGTCTGGTTTCTGAGTTGAGTTACACTAAAGGTGTGGCATCGGCTTGATGACGGTTAACGTTCTGCTTCATACTATAATGTTTATTATCATTATAAACTGAAACTAGAGAAAATGCATTTCCTTTGAAAATGCAGTGTCAATGCGTATAGCAGAACTGGCAGAGAAACAGCTGAAAATAGCAACAACAACAAAATAAATAAATAAAAAAGCATAAAAACATGCTGAAATGGAAGAACAAGCAGAAAAAATAGACATTATTTGCCCAATTAGGTTTAAAGAAGCAGAAATGAGCACAAAGATCTGGAAAAACCTTAACTTAGAATTCATTCAACCCTTATTTAGGCAGGTTAATCCCATTGAGTCTTGAGGACTCATTTACAAGAGAGACCTGGCTAATTAATTTAGTATAAGAACAGCTAAATACAGTAGTAGCTGAAATAGCAGAAAAGGCTGAAACTAGCAGGGGAAAATAAAAAAGAGCACAACAAGCTGAAATTAACAGAAATAATTTAATTAGTTTGAAAGTAGCAGAATTACCCCCCAAAAATGTATGAACTTGAAAACAGCTGAAATTTGCTTTAA
>JBBPBX010008256.1:8513-20317 GCA_038048925.1 Garcialebias charrua | reverse complement strand
CACTATTTATCTGAGGAGCAGACTGCTTTGAGTTTAACTTCATCGCAGACTCTCATCTTGACAGTGGAAAGGAAAAACTCCCAAAGAAACCTCTAACAGAACCAGGCTCAGGACAGGCCTCCCATTCTGCTTTTGGAAACTCTAGGAACCTCAAGTAAGCCTGCAGTCGGAGAGTGTGAAGTGCTTTGCTAGTAAAATATGGAACAATAAGATCTCTAATATAAGATGGAGCTAGGTTGTTGAGGGCTTTGTAGGTTAGAAGTACAGTAACATTTTGAATTACATTCTGAATTTAACAGGGAGCCAGTAGAGAGAAGCTAAAACTGGAGCAATATGATCTCTCCAGTTAAGACTCTGGCTGCAGCCTTTTGTATCAGCTGAAGACTTTTTAAAGACGTATTTGGACACCCAGATAATAAACCATTACCATAGTCCAGTCTAGACGTGACAAATGCATGAATCAGTTTTTCTGCATCATTTTTAGACAAGATGTTTCTAATTTTAGAGTCAGAGTCAGAGTCAGAGTCAGAGAGAATTTATTGTCATTTGCACCGCATGTAGTACATGTGTTGAAAACGAGATTATGTACACAGGGTCCCAGTTACATCCAACAACAAATGCAAGAGAAATACAATAATAACATCTAGGATTAACTAAGAGAGACATCACATCAGCTAGTAATACACTAAGCCCTAATGTAGTAGAAAAACATCATTATAAACAGCAGCACGAACATGAGCAGATGGTCACAGATGAACGCAGCAACAAGAAACAGATCAGTACAGTATCAGTATGATGTGACCTTTTGCAGTGTTTATTCTTATTATTTATTTATTCATGAGTCTGACAGCCTCAGGGTAGAAGCTGTTTCTCAGTCTAGTGGTTCTACATTTGATGCTCCTCAACCTCCGTCCCGAGGGGAGTGGTGCAAAGAGTGAGTGTGCTGGGTGAGTGAGGTCTTTCATGATGCAGGTGGCTCTTTTTCTGCATCTGGAGGTGTAAATGTCTGTGATGGTGGGGAGACTGACTCCCACAGACTTCTGTGCAGCCTTCACCACTCTCTGCAGAGCTTTTCTCTCTGCAACTGTGCAGCCTCCATGCCACACGTTGATGCTGGAGCACAGGACGCTCTCCACTGCACACCTGTAGAACGAGGTGAGGACTGGGCTTCTCAGACCGGCTCGTCTCAGCCGTCTGAGGAAGTAGAGTCTCTGATGACCTTTCTTGATCAGGCTGGTGGTGTTATTGCTCCAGCTGAGGTTATCATTCAAGTGTACACCCAGGTATTTGTAGCTGGAGACCACCTCCACCGCAGATCCACCTATATACAGTGGGGTGTGGGTGTGTTTGTTCCTTCTGAAGTCCACAATCATCTCCTTCGTCTTCTTCACATTCATGTGAAGGTTGTTCTCTTTGCACCAGCTCTCCAGATGTTCCACCTCCTGTCTGTAGCTGGATTCATCATTATCTGTGATGCATCCCACCACAGCTGTATCATCTGCAAACTTAACAATATGACAGCCTGGATGTGTGGCTGTACAATCATATGTGAGCAGAGTGAACAGAAGAGGGCTCAGCACACATCCCTGAGGAGAGCCAGTGCTGAGGGTGATGGTGGAGGAGGAGAAGTTGTGGATCTTCACGGACTGTGGTCTGTCTGTTAAGACAGTGTTTTTCAACCACTGTGCCGTGGCACACTAGTGTGCCGCGAGCAATCGTCAGGTGTGCCGTGGAAAATATCAAATTTCACTTAACTGGTGTAATTTCCTTATCACTAGATAGATGGCAGTATGGAACATAGCATTGCACATTAAAACAAGAGAAGTAGTGATGCATGAACGTGACATGTAGCAGTGACAGCATTGCATTCTAGCTAGCTGCTAGCAAGACTATGACAGTGATGGAAAAGTTTTTGAAAAGAAAAAATACTAACTCCGATCTGGTCCCTGGACAAAATTCGGACCCAGATGTAGGCCCTAGTATAAGTGGATATTAGAAGAATGCAGATACCGTGAGCTCGAGACAGTACAGTGAGAGTTACATCTCGTTTACATTTACTTTTACCGGGGACGCAACGACACCGACTCCGTTGTGCTTGGTATGCGGTAGAAGCTATCCAACAAGTGAGTAAAATGTAGAGAGAATGGCTAACAGAATGCTTGTAGACAGAATAGTTTGTAAAAAAACTTTGAAGTTTTCTACAACCTCTTTAAATTTAAGACCACATTGTTGTGGCACTGTTAGGGTGTATTTTTGAAGACATGTTAAGTGCAATTTGAAATAAGAAATATAAGATATGATAAAAATACATTTTTGTGTTTATTTCATTCCTATTCAAGACACTTTGATAAGAATGACTATATATTTAATATAGGCGGATACAGAGTATCGTTGTTTACAATTTTGGTTGGTGGTGTGCCTCGTGATTTTTTCAATGAAAACACTGTGCCTTGGCTCAAAAAAGGTTGAAAAACACTGTGTTAAGAAGTCTAAGACCCAGTTACAAATAGAGGGGCTTAGTCCAAGTGTGGATAGTTTGTCTATCAGAGTTTGGGGGATCATGGTGTTGAAGGCAGATGTGAAGTCCACAAAGAGCAGACGCACGTATGAGTCCTTCTGATCCAGGTGGGTGAGAGCAGTGTGGACCACGGAGGAGATGGCGTCCTCTGTTGATCGGTTCTCACGATATGCATATTGATGAGGGTCCTCGTTGATGTTGACGGCTGTCTTGATGTGGGACATGACCAGTTTCTCAAAACATTTAGCGACTATCGGGGTGAGGGCCACCGGTCTGTAGTCATTCAGACCAGTCACTGTGGAGCTTTTTGGGACTGGGATGATGGTGGCGGTCTTCAGGCAGGTGGGAACTGACTCCAGTGCAAGTGAGGTGGTGAAGATGTCAGCCAGCACCTCACAGAGCTGGTCCGCACATTCCTTCAGAACTTTCCCTGGGATGTTGTCTGGACCCGTAGCTTTATGAGGGTTGATCCTTCTGAGACTGCCTCTCACTTCTGCTGCGGTCACTTTGAGGTGCTCCTCGTCTGGTGATTTAGTGATATTACGCAGATGGAAGAAGGCAGTTCTAGTAATGTTTTTAATGTAGGGGATAAAAGACATGTCCTGATCAAAAATAACACCAAGTTTTTTTTTAACATTAGAGCTGGAGGCCACATTAATGTCATCCAAGGAGTGCAAAGGACTGAAAAATGCTCTGGTCCAAACACCAAAACCTCAGGCTTGTCTGTATTCAGACGCAAAAAATTAAGGATCATTTATGTTTTTATGTTTTTAAGACATGCTTGTAGTCTAGTAGCTAATTGGATTCATTGAGTTTCATGGACAAATATAACTGTGTATCATCTGCCTAACAATGAAAATGTATCCCATGCTGTTTAATAACTTTACACACCCTACTCTTATCCTCGTTAGCCAGCTTCATGAGTCAAGTTTAAAAAGGAGACAGAAACAAATATACTGTAGGTTCTATAGCTACAATAAGAAACTTGTTGACGAGGGAACCAAAATGGCCATCCACTGAAGTTTGAAGTTATGAAGTTGGACGTAAAAGAATTGTGTTTCGTACAAAAATTGATATGTTTTTGTATCACCCTTTGATTTGTGAACTATGCAGTACTTGCCGAGTGCTGGACAAGCCTTCTGTCATTTCATACCCCAACTTTTTGCTAAGCAGCTGCCATTTTGTACTGAGTGGCATTTTGTATTCATGTGCTCATTTCACCAAATGCACTCACCATATCCTGCCTTTATCTGTGTGTGAATGCTGAGTCAGCACTCACACTTATTTTCCATCCATCCATCCATCCATCCATCCATCCATTCATCCATCCATCCATCCAGCCAGCCAGCCAGCCAGCCAGCCAGCCAGCCAGCCAGCCATCCATCATCTTTACCCGCTTCTTCTTTTTCAGGTCACAGGGGTCAACAGTGTCCATGTTCATTGTCCAGTCACCAATGTGCAGGAGGGGGACACCCTGGACAGGCCTTCAGGCCATCACTGGGACACATAGAGACAAATGAGACAAACAACCATTCACTCTCTCACTCTTACCAATCAGCCTAACATGCATGTGTTTGGTCTGTGGGAAAAAACCCAGACATACATGGAGAGAACATGCAAACTCCACCCAGAGATACCCCTGAATGGGATTTGAACCGACAACCTTTTCGTTGAGAGGCAGCAGCTCTACCAACTTTGTCACAATTTATAGTTTCTTGCATATGTATTTTGGACCTCAACAATTTCTGAATACTTTGAGCTGCTCCAGCCATCCAGGTATCAAAGCATTCAGCTCATTCAGGTCCTTACAGCTATCACTTTTGGGTTTTTGTAAAAATCTACATTCTTTAACTGATTTAACATTATTTATGATTTTATTTTTCCTTTTGAAGGGATTGAGATCTCTAAATCCTTTAGAAGTGTGCACTTTGAAAGTGTCTGTGAACTTTTGCATGTTTTTTGTCTTATGTAATTTTTTTCTCTTTAATCATCTTCTTTACTTTATCGGTCCTTCTTGTCTTCTTATGCATCCTTGTTTGGCCATTTTGTCTGCTTTTGTTTCCTCTTATTCTTTGTATGTGTCATTTCTTTCTCTGTGGTTCTTTTTTGTCTTTTAATGTCTCCTTTCTCGGTTTGCTTTCTCTGTTCATTGCTTCTGCTCCTTGTTTTACCTTCATTAAATAATTCAACTAACATCAAAGTGCAGTCATTGTTCACACCTTTTTTTCTTCTGTAAATTTCTGCAAAGTCATGTAGCGTTCACACTCCATTTTCACAGAAAATACAAATTCTTTATTGTTTTGAATCATATTCGACAAAAAAATCTATCATCCACTGCTTATGATGTTTCAGGTGCTAAAATGGCCTCTGGGGCCCGCCATATTCCCCGTCAACTCCTCCAAATCCAATCCCCGTTGTTGGATTTTTACCTGGATTACTGAGCATGAACTTTGGTGTTTTGAACCACTTTGGCAGGACTGTCTCAAAGGAGATGATGGGTACGAAGGTGCGCTCCGGAGGCCATCTTAGCACCAGCAAACTGTTTTTTTCCACTTTGGAGTGTGCTGTCTGTGGAAATCAGCTTGTTTGTGGGCTCCTCAAATCAAAGAAGTCCTTCGGATGAAAGACGAAATGTCTCAGCCAAAAAAGAAAAAAAGAAAAAGAAAAAGAAAACATCCAGATGGCCTGACTGAACATTGTTGGATATTTTCCTGGATTATTGAGCATGAACTTTGATGTTTTGAACCACTTTGGGTCTGGCTGCCTCAGAGGAGTTGACAGGGGAGAGACTGGGCCCCAGAAACCATCTTATCACCAGCAAACTCGTTGGTCCGCTATGTGAGGGTGCTGCTTGTGGGACTCAGTTTGTTGTGGCTCCTCGGACTGATGAAGTCCTTTGGATGAAGAATGAAACGTCTCAACAAAAACAAAAAAAAAGAAATCTTCCAGATGGCTTGACTGAACTTTGTTGGATTTTCTACTCGGATTATTGAACACAAACTTTGATGACTTTAAAATACAGGTACCGTAGTCCTCGGGTTACGACGGCCTCGACTTACGACGTTTTGCAGTTACGAACGCCCTCCCATTGAAAAGCATTGTTCGAGTTACGCCATTTATGCGCCTTTACACCAGAAAATACGGTACCGAAACTCAGTGGAAACTTACAGGAGGGAGGGGGGAGCTTGACGCGCTCAGTGGAGCAGGAGACCTCATTGTTTGGGACAGGCTGACTGGAGCAGAGGGGCTAATAGAGCTTTGGAGCAGACGTCACTGTGTGGGCGGGTGTCGGGGGCGTTTCTGGGCGTTCCGGTCTCGGCCGCCATTTTTGTTGTCTTTAGAAAAAAAAAAGAAATTCAGGAGATTTTCCATTGTTTTCGCGCTGTATCTTCCGTCACGATTCTGAAAAGCAGGCAAAATAAAGTGGACTGTATCCTAATAAGCTTCTCCCAGGTGATGAAAAAAAACTACATGGAAAAAATCGGTATAATTGGAAATGTTGCCCGTTTGAAATAAATAAATGGAGCAGAGACCTGGAGTAATACTTGCCTCCACTGACATTCCCAGTCATTATAGCAGACCTGGTCTGTGTCAGTGTTTACACCACAAATAATTTTTATAATTACAATTCACTGGGAGAGCTGGTCCAATCTATGAACAGCTGGGTTTTGGACATTTTTAAAGCCCCCAGATTGTAAATACATTGAAGGTACGTTGTTGGCTCATTAATTTTACATAAATTATTAATATACATGTCTTTCAGAATCAATCAACCTTCTGTATGCTATTAGTATTAAAACTTGTGAACACTTAATTTTTTATAGGATTTTAACTGATTTACAAAGCTCCAAGTATAAAATTACCTTATTTTTAATGACTTGAGCTTGTCTAATGACATGTAGACTTCAAATCTTGATTAGATTACTTTATATATAATAAGTATTAAGATGCATATATATTATAGACAAATGTTTCTGTCTTTTCATTCACCATTTTAATTGTGTGTTCACAGGTTCTGCTCTCTGAGTCATGAGGGTGATGCATTAAAAACACAGCGAGCAGTACAAAATCCAACTCCTGAACATGGAGCATCTCCTGATGGACTCTGTGTGATCGCTGCTGCCTGGAGAAAGTTCCCTTACAAATATAAAAAGACATGCAGCATCCAGCAGGCAGCGGAGGCAGGAGATGAATTTCACCTGAAGAAGCATCGTCCACATGCACAGGTGCACAATCAAACCACTGTGACCTTGTGTGGACCCAGACATGGCTGGACGTCTACAGAAAGCATGAAGCTTCCTAAAGATAAGAAAGTTAATTCTCAATAGTCCAGGTATCAAATCCGCTCATTCTCAATCAGTTCATCTGGACAGTTTCTTTTTAGCAGAAACGTTTCACCCTCACTCCAGAGGGCTTCCTCAGTCAGAGTAGTCCAAAGCACACTGAAGTTAACCCACCAAGTAAGCAACTTATGTGGACCAACCAGTTTGCTGTAGCCTAAAGATGTTTCTCAGATTGTTCTCCAGCTTCAAAGGATACATAATTATGTAAATCATGCTGTATATTTGCACATTTTTGGGTAGCAATTTTTCTATAAAATGTATTAACTTACACAATGTTCATCACGTTGTTACTAGAAATGTTTAATTACATCAAATGTTTACTTCAAAATGGATGTTTCATTTTGTTTATTTCTTACCTGAAATTCATTCATTCAACTTTTATTTGGACAGGTTAATCCCTGTTAAAGAAATTTGTTAATACATCAAATGTTTACTACAAATGTGATCAATTTCATCATGTTTACATGTTAGTGCTGAAGTAAATATTTCATAAATGTTTACCATATTAATTTTTATTAAATGAGAAAAAACAACCACTTGTTATTATTCAACTGTAAAAATATTTCAAAACAACGAGTCCAGCAAATAATTTTTTTTCTCCAGTCTACATTTTACATACAGCACATACACAATCTGAAGAAGTGTCTCCTCTTCACTTTCACATGTAAGCACCAGTATAGTTAACTGGTGTAGTTCTATGTAACATTTTATATTTGTTTCTCATGCAACCAGTGATACTTTCCACATGAATTCTAAGGTGTGCTCATGTGTTTTCAAAATCATTAGTATCAAGTGGAAATCTCCCTTTAGTGAATGATGGGATTTTAACTTCAGCACATCATTCATTTATACTGTACTTTTGTTGGCTGTAACTGGGACCCTGTGTACACAGTTTCATTCCACCTCACGTACAACATGTGATGTGAATGACAATAAAGAACCTTGACTCTCACACAGGCTGCAGGTGAGCTGAGAGTTGTCCTTAACGCATGCTCTGAGGGCTGCAGGTGAGCTGAGAGTTGTCCTTAACGCATGCTCTGAGGGCTGCAGGTGAGCTGAGAGTTGTCCTTAACGCATGCTCTGAGGGCTGCAGGTGAGCTGAGAGTTGTCCTTAACACATGCTCTGAGGGCTGCAGGTGAGCTGAGAGTTGTCCTTAACGCATGCTCTGAGGGCTGCAGGTGAGCTGAGAGTTGTCCTTAACGCATGCTCTGAGGGCTGCGCCTTGTTCCACACGTCTGCTCTGAACGTTGCCGTTAACTAATGGACTCAACGCTGTTTGTTAGCTAAATATCTGGAAAGATTTTGATGAAACGTTGAGAGGGACCCTGTGTACACAGCTTCGTTCCACCTCATGTACAACATGTGATGTGAATGACAAGAACCTTGACTCTCACACAGTCTAATATCAAAGCCTCTGTCAGATAACAACATCCTTCTGTTATGAGCTTGTCACCTCCATCCCTTGAAGAGAAAAAGACACAGGTATTAGTTTTGTGTGACACATTAAACAATGATGACAAAACAAGGAAGTCCTATTTAATACTTTAAATTTACTTTTTCCAGCTGGTTTTTATTCAGCTCTGACCTGTTCTGTAACAGATGACTACTACCTTTCTGTTTGTGCATGAAGAAATTGTTTTATGTGGTACTACCTGAGCAACATGGACGGTGTACAGTATTTGTTGCTGGTCCTGCTTCTCCATCTGTAGCTTCACTGAGCTCTTCTGCTGGAGTTTTCATGAGCTCTTCTGGAGTTTAATTCATTTCATATGAAGTTTTGCCTTGACAAGGATAGATCAGAACACAGATCAGTATTAATACAGTAACAGTGACAACACTACAAACTTTAAACAGTTTATTTCACAATAACACAGCTGTCCACTCTGTCTAAAATCAGACTACGTTATATAAAAAATATAAACCCAACCTAAACTAGGCTGACCCACTTCTATGAACTAAACACCGGGACAAAATCGTGGCAAAATTTATGGCACAACTCCAACAAAACGAATTTATACACTCACCAGGATGTCTGGAACAAACTAGCAGTTATTTTGGGACATGGAGAAAGTTATATCAGGACGTTTCACAGCTGATATCAGGACATTCATCTCCTGTTTGTTAGGTCCGACACATGAGCTCCCTCGCGCAGCTTCCAGCAGGAAACAGAAACTGAAAGTCCGTTTTCTATCTACTTTCAGATCGTGTGACCGGACATTACATCCAATAACACAGCATGTTTAGACCATTGCAAAACTGTTACAACCTTCTTAGATTCTAACAAAAAAAACGAAAGACAGAGCTTCTTTTAGAGGGCTTTTAAAATGGCGATTTCAATCCCACAATGCTGTGCGCCGTAGACCATCATGCTTTGCGCCGCGGACCGTGACGTCACGCTCCAAAGCTCTATACAGTACAGTACATTGTATTATTATTATTTATTTATTTTTATTTAAATTATTTATTCATTTCAGATTAAAAACAAAACACCATAAAACCATATTAAAACAAAACAATACATGAAATGAAAGGAAGCAGAAGAAGAAGAAAAAAATATTTTTATATCTGCCCCTTCTTTAAACAAGATTAATTCAAACGATCAATTCAAACAGCAATCACATGTAAAAAATATATAACATAAATAACATGCAAAAGGAGGACCGTCAGCTATTTAAATGTCATGTAGATTTTTTTTTTCACTTTTGTTGTAAAAGTGGTTGTGCAAATAAACTTTATTTTTTATGTAATAATAAACAAATTTTTCATACCCACTCACGCTGCACTCTATGTACTTGTCTGTATTGAGACAAGCACGTGATTGATTTTGAGTAGGCAGCTTGTGTAAGAAAGCTGATGGTCCTCCTTTAAAAAAAAAAAAAAATTTAATTGAATTTATTCATTTTATAATAAAAAAATACAAATTAAAAACAATAACATATATAGTACGAAAAAACAAAATGTAAAATGAAAGGGAGCAGAAAGAAGAAAAAAATATTATTTTGTCTGCCCGAATCAATTCAAATAATAATTATCTATAAGGAACACAACAAAAGTGAATTACTCATCTTAATTTCTTATTTAAATACATTACATGTTTTAAACTATTTCATGTAATGTATATTTTTTTTAACAATTCGTTTTTGATAATTTTCTTGAAAACAAACATTGCCCTTTTCACACCATACTCCTTTTGCATGTGAACCACTAGTTCTGGCTGTCACAAGCAAACTGGTTGATCCACAATGAGAAGGTGCTTCAGTTGAAGTTCCTCAGACTGACAAAGTCTTGTGGATGAAGGACGAAACGTTTCAACAAATAATCTGTCCAGAGGACCTGACTCAACCTTGTTAGAAGCGAGTGAATAGTTTACCAAAGTGGTTACTTTATTTTGAAGGAAGACTGGTCTCGTTTCCGGATTGTGTGCGTGTCACGCTTGTGGGCTTGATTGTGTCTGCTGCAGACCCTGGTGTGAGTGTGCTGGAGTTGAAGCTGCAGTGCGCACACCTGTGTCAGGTTGTTGTACTGCAGTCCGACCCAGAGAAACTGAAACTTTGGGTCAACTGGAGCAACTTTGCACCCACCACACCCCACCCCTTCTGACTGGCCCCACGAGTGAAGTCTAAAAATCTAAGGTACTTGTCCTGTGCAATGCAAAATTATATTTTCTCATGGTTAACAAAGATTAGATTACTTGTTGCATATTCAAATCAGCATCTGTTACTGCCTTCCTAATTTCCCAGATCATTGTGAATTATGTTGTTAACAGTTTAACACTAGAAGTCCCAGGATTTTCGACTTCCCCCCAGAAGTCCTGAAAGAGGGTCAAAAGACCCTTAGTCCAAACCAACCATTAATGGGTCCACATTAGTGGGCCATTAACTGCCTTTTGTTATAAATATGCGTGCACACAACTCAGACACCCCCACCTCACCAGACTGCACAAACTGCATTCCAATGTTTCCACCAGGTAAGTAAGACTCTGCTTGCACTTCCCCCCTTTGTCAAAAGAGAGGCCCTGACCTGAATTCACACATAACAGACCCTGAAGTTATCTCACAGTTGAACATTTTGGGATATCCACTGAACGGAAAGCTTTGTCTGCTCCAGAACAGTTTTATGCATAAAATTGTCTCATTCTGCTGTGCTGACTATCCTGTAACTTTGATGTTCTGTCAAATAAATTATTTTCCTTACAAGTACTGTCTCTCTCCTTGTCCTTGGCACTTGTATACTGTATACGGTGCGTGCCGGCACATGCAGGTGGCCCATTGCTGTGTTCTAAAACATGCTTGACCTATTGTTGTCTGTCACCTGACGGACAGACACAGGTCACGTGACATGAAGTCAACTGACGGACCGACATAGGTCACACGACATGAGGTCAACTGACGGACCGACACAGGTCACATGACATGAGGTCAACTGACGGACCGACAAAGGTCACATGACCTGAGGTCAAGTGACGGACCAACACAGGTCACACGACCTGAGGTCAAGTGACAGACCAACACAGGTCACACGACATGAAGTCAACTGACAGACCGACACTGGTCACATGACATGAGATCAAGTGACGGACCGACACAGGTCACACAACATGAAGTCAACTGACCAACATATGTAGCCCACTGAAAGGGACCGGGGGATTTAGAAGCCAAGTTCACTTGCGCAAAAAAGCGCAGCCTTAGTCAAATTAGTGTGCCCCCTCCTGTGGTGCGCCAGTAATGGCCTTATTTACAAAACAAAAGCGCCTGTTAACAGCTCATTATAGGATGTTAGCTAAAATCCTTCGGGTCACTCGACCCGTCTCTGGGTTCCAAAGGTAGAAATGCTGAATGACCCTTCTCTGGGACTTCTAGTGTTAAAGTTCAAAGTAGAATTTGTAAAGAATAGTTGCATTAAATGCTTATGAAATGCAAAATAGCTCAGCAAAACCAAACCG
>JBBPBX010008255.1:33888-63026 GCA_038048925.1 Garcialebias charrua | reverse complement strand
ATCTTATGTATACAGTGGCAGTGATTCACATAGATCAGATGTTATTCTGAATTCCTCATCTATGACAGAAAGTTTAAAGATCATGGATGCCTTTAGGACCATATTAGGAAAGAAACATGTTAAGAACTGATCAACCATCAGCTTAATCACTCATGACCTATTACGTTGGTGTTTGCCTGTCTTTATGCGTTTCTGTAATTAATGGCCCAGCCGATGTTTTGTACATTTGTGTCGTGTTTGTCTGTGTGTGTGTGGGTGTGTGTGGGGGGGGGGGGCTGCTTGATGTGGTTATCATCATCATTCTAAGCCTTGCCTATACCTTGCAGTGCTATCACCTCCGCTCTAACCTGTAGGCATTAACTGCACAGAGACAACACCACACACGAGTACAGGACAGAAGTCAGCTGCCAATACAAGCATAACCAAGTGATCAACTTCTTCCTTTGCTTTAGGACCTCTGAAATGAGAACTAGGTGACAGCAAATGACATCCCAGTCTTACATCAGCATCATCAATATTTCAAAGCTGACATCTGGTGTCTTCCTTCTATAAGACCAGCAGCTAAGGTAATAGCTCAAACTGCTTGGACCAGCATTTTATGGTGTTTCTCTGTGTGTGTAACTTGGCCTGCGAGTCCCAGGGAAGGGCCAGCAAAGGGGTTGTGTTACACTCCCTGACAGTCCTTATGCATGTTTCATCTGCTGCTTTCAGAACAGTAGCCCCTTTTGTCATCTAATCTAGCTCTCATCTACCCAGAGTGAATGGGTTTTGCTACAAGACTGTTCTTCACAGTCTGGCTGCTAGACGCCAAACTGATATATATTCACCAACAGCTGATGGGCAGTGGCAGGACTTGGTTAGGCCAACAATATCTGGATTTCTTAGCTTCTCTTAAAATCATTGTTTGGCAGTTAAAGAAGGGGCTAAGTGAATACATTCAAAGAATCTGAGTTTGTGCCTGATGTAGCACTGATGCAAACCTTTTTTCAGCATAAAAAAACAACATTGAAAATCCAGAACTAACAGCGCAGATCTCAAGAAAGATTTTTTTTGTGTGTGCTTTTTGTCTGTATTTGAGAGAAATCCTAGAAGTTATGAGTGACACACTAAGACCTCCTTCACTCCAGGTGAGCATACCACAAGATGTCCCAGCATATTCAGATGGAGATGGCAACACTGTTTTGGACTGCACTGTGCGATCCAGCTCTTCAACTCCTACGCTTCACCGCAAACGCTTAAAAAGGCGGCACATGAGGAATGTAGCCAGTGAAAAAGAGATGATGAGAGTTCGGCAAACCAGCAATCTCTTGACCGCTACATCCCCTTCTAGCTTCAAGGAGTACCTTCAGTTGCCTTCTATTGAGATTACCCCATCCAGCGATGAGGACGTCCGGTCTTCCTGGTCAAGCTGTTCCACTCCCAGTGCATCCCCTCGCCGCAAGCGTTTCTTGCTGAAGAAGTGGCTGCAGGTCAGAGAGAAGGAGCAAGCCAGTGAAAGCAGGTTGGTTTGGACCCTGCCTTTTTATTTCTTTCCATTTCCTTCACCTTACCTTGATGCATTCATGTTGCAAAGCTCCTGCTATCAGCATGAATGTGTAAAAAAATAATTAGTTTAAGGAGCAGAAAACGTTATTACTGTCATTATAATTTTGAAACACAAGATTTATGACTCATTTTGACACTGATGTTAGTCTTTAAGTGTTTTCCTAGCTTATTTATTGATATGGTGTTCTGGTTTGTCATATATTTTCCTGCTAAGTGATTCCAACATACATTTTAGTTGACATTTTGGGTTGGTTGCACCTAGTCTTATTAGTTCAATTAACTTTTTTTAGAGGTGTGTATCTTGAGGAAACACTACTCTACTGACCCTGAATTCTGAATCTTAGGGTGTGCATAAGAACTACCCTGAACAGTACTGATGCAATCTCAATAATCCAGGTAGACATATCTAACAAGGTTGAGTCAAGTCCTTTGGATGTTTTTTTTTTCTTTGGTGAAACATTTTGTTTTTTATCCAAAAGACTTGCTTGGTCTGAAGTAGTGTTGTAGTACTTAGTCTTGAGCCCGGTCTCAATACTATTTTTTGATGGTCTTTGTCTTGTCTCGGACTCGACCGCATTGGGTTTCGGTCTTGTCTCAGTCTCGGACAACGGGGACTCAGGATTTTATTTCAAGACCATTCAAGACCACAATTGTAGAAATATCACTAAATTGCCAGAACATTATCCAGTTTATTTGTTAACATCCTTGTTTTTATTGGATGCAAAATATACTGATTCAAATCCATGCGATAACGTGAATCATTGATAAATGCATGTTTTTGTTACCACTGTCACGCCCACCCTCTTTCACTCGCACGCAGTCCTGTACCAATAGAACAATGCAGACAACAGAGTTCTCTGGACCATGAAATGGTTTCTTAAAAAGTTGCTTTTGACCTGACTAGTGTCTGGTGGTTTCTGCACCTTGTTTACATGGACATAAGTAATCGGATTAAACGGCCGTTTGGAATAAAAATGGGTCTTGTAAACGCCCTGTTCGGGTTATTTTTTGTTTATTCAGCGCGATCTGAAAGAATTTGTGATTAGAACAAAATGGGTGGTTTACGCCGATTCTTACCCCGAACAGTGTCCATGTAAACACTTAATCTGTTCATTTTTTTCCAATTGTGAAAAACGGACCTGACTGCGCATGTGCGACCAATGTCATTTTCATCTGGCTAATGCTAATAATATTAGCAAGTCAGGGAAACAAAACTGGTTGGTGAACGACAACATTTCTACTAGAAACTTGAAAGAGCTCAAAATTATCTGTATTACCTTCAGCTCAGTCAAGGAGTGCAGTAACGTCTCCACCGTCATTAAAACCTGTTGCGGGTCAATTTTGGGTGCCCAGGTTCTACTTCATGCAGGCTGCCGCCCTTTAAGCCACGCCCTAGTGGGTTTTACCCTGCGCTTCGCGCCAATCACTGAAGACTTCTAGTCCACACCCACCTGCCGAGGGCCCCGCCTAGGTCTGCTATTTAGTCTGCTACTGACCAAGAATCGACTCCCTAAAAATTTTCACGCCATATGATTGAGAAGATTTCTTCTACGATGGATTCCAGAAGATCCTTTAAGAAATGCACAGGATACAAACCCGGCTTCATGCTGCAGGCCGACAGGCATCTTGCCTGTGAGCTGTGTTGGACTGGAACATGCACAGCAGGCAATGGTTCAGCACACGGAGTGTCTCGCCTGCCAGCTCCTGTCTGCGGAGGAGAAGGAACGCCGGTTCGATCTCCTTGGCCGGACGGCAACGGAGACTCAGCCGATGGTGGTCGCTCCCCCCCCCTGGTTACTGGAGAAGGGGGATTACGCGTCCACGGGGGTAGCTAGCGAGGCCGGCCTGTCCCCCGCTGGGGGTTCAGGTCCGGTCTCACCCTTCATTCCCCAGCTGGAAGGAGCTAGCAGTCGTGTTGCCCCACTTCTATTGAAGTGCGTGGAACCGACCCTACCCCCCACCGAGGGAGAAGACGTGGTTAACATGGCTGCCACGACCAACGCATGGGTACCAGCATACCCGCGAGCAGATCTGGACCCAGTGACCTATCAGCTCTTTGACACGGAGTGGTACAGCAGCAGGGCACCGTCTCCTGAGGGTGAGGGACAGCCGGATCCCGACACGGTTGACCAAGGCCCTCACGTCAACCTGGCCAACGCGCTACCCGACATCATGAGGTGGGTAGCGGGTACATGCAACATCACGGTCCCTGAAGGCACCACACAGGTGTCTTTGACGCCGCTCCTGGCTGGACGTTTCACAGCGAAGCAGGTGAACCAGGCACAGATGATCTGGCCATGCGTCCCGGACATCCTCTCCCTGCTGCAGGCAGAAGAACAGGAACCATTAAAAATGAGAGCTCCTGTCTTGGCTTTTGTTCCGGTGACAAAGGTCCAAGGGCTGACGGACCAGACCTTTCCTCCGGTCCTGCCGCTGGAGCAAAGCTTGTCCGCGGTTTTTGGACTGAAAGCCTCAAAACATGTGGGGAAGCCCACCACACCAACCGCACCTGCAGATCAGTTTGCCACGAAAATGCAGGACCACATCCATAAGTGTACTTCGCAAGTTGGTACAGCTGCAAAAAACATAGCGCTCCTGGCGCTGGGAGTCGGGCGGGAGCCGACGCACAAGAAGGTTGGAGCAGCTCTCGACGCCATCACCAACCTGTGCGGGGCACTGGCGACCTGCTGTGCACGGATCACAGCGTGGGCCACGCTGCTAAAAAGGCAAGTCTGGCTCAAACTGTCCTCCTCCACCACGGAGGAAGTCAAACGTCAGCTTTTGGAGGGGCCGATCTCGACGCAGGGTCTGTTCGGTGAGCACTACCAGGCCGTTTTCAAGTAGCTGCGCTCATCCACGGACGCACTCGAGCAGGTGAAGAAGCATGTAGCATCACCTCGGGCAGACCCTCGTGCCGCACACGGTCTGATGTGCCCTAGAGAGCAGAGCAGGGCGTACCGCAGCGTGCAGAGGTTCTCATCACCATCACAGACCTTTGCTGTGCCACAAACCCCAGCTCCGTCTAGAGGACACCCGGCTCACCATTACCAGCGGGCCGGGAGCTCCAGAGGCAGGGGTCGCCAGCAGACCTCATGGGCCAGTCAGCACCAGGGTGCAAAGAGAGACATGTTCAAAAAATGACGCTGTGAAGGGGATGTGTTTAACAGTTTTTTGAGTACTGAAAATAAAGTTTCTGTCTTTGAAAACAGTGTTTGTTATTCAGACATGCTGGCTGCCTCTTTTCCAAGGTCCGTGAACACATCTCCAGGTTCGTGCAGTACAAACAAAGCAAATTCTTTCACACAAAGCCGAGCTACGAGTGGTTTCGATGTTCTCCCGGTAACCACTCCAGCCCCGCCTCCCCACACGAAGACGGGGGCATGCGTACGTGACTGCCAGCAGGCACTCAATTTTGCATTGCACAGTAATGTCAGACAAACATCTGCACTTGTTAACACAGTTAACTGTTATGAGCCTGGCCTGGACACATTGGTTCCAGCCAGGACATTTCTGTCTTCTTCAACAACGAGTCAAGTAACAGGTAATGTCACTGACCCGTCTCAAAAAAGACGTTTCTCGTGCACACATGATTCAAACGTGTGTCAGTGCTACACCCGTGAGGCGGCATGCAGTAAATGTCCCTTTTCTGACCGGCCTCCCTTGGGCCTATGCGGACTCCGTCCTCTTGGCGGTGGTAGAGGCCAGATTATGTCTCCTTAGGCAGCAGAATAAGATGGCTGCCCCCTTCACAGAACGATTTGGCTGCAAACTTGCTCTCTGAACAAATGGTTACGGCATCTGGTTTGTGACAGTTACACTCTGCAGTTTGCAATGACGCCACCCAGATTCAACAGAGTTTTGGAGACGAAACTCTCCTCTCCTGCAAAGGGGGCGGCGCTGAGATTGGAACTACAGGAACTTTTGGCGAAACACGTCATTTCCGGGGTTCCTCCGGATGACAAAATGAAAGGGTTTTATTAAAAATATTTCCTAGTTCCCAAGAAATCAAGGGGTCTCAGGCCGATTTTAGACTTATCAATTTTCAACGACTACATTATGAAACGTCCTTTTCATATGTTAATGTTGAAGTGTGTTCTCGAGAACGTGACGTCAGGGGACTAGATGGTACTAATCAATCTCAGAGACGCTTACTTCCATATACTGATCATCCCAAAACAAGAAGTTCCTCAGGCTTGCCTTTCAGGGAACCTGTTACGAGTTCAATCGCCTACCCTTCGGGTACGCGCTTGTGCCATGGACTTTTACGAAGGTCATCGAAGCAGCACTACAACCGCTACGTTCGAGAGGCTTCCGAGTCATGTACTACATTGACGATCTGTTGCTCCTGTCTGGATCCAAGATGGAGGCATCAACACAGATGGAGATTCTGGTGAGTCATCTGACCAGTTTAGGCTTCGCCATAAATTGGGAGAAAAGCTCTGTTTCACCAGCTCAACAGATACTTTTTTTCGGGGTGTCAACTTATGCTCAATAACAATAAAAGCGGTCCTGTCGAACCAGAGAAAAGAGTCGCTGACGTCACTCCTCCATCGCATGCGACCATACACCACAATGTTGACGATCACAATTATGCGGCTGTTAGGAGTGATGGCCGCCGGCCACACGGTGGTAAAACTAGGTTTATTGAACATGCGGAAGTTGCAGAGGTGGTTTATTCATCAGAGAATAGACCCTGTACATCACAAAAGGCACCAGCTCATGGTCCCCCCTTCTGTGAAGACGGATCTGGTGTTCTGGGGGAATCCCAGGACTCTGTAACAGGGGGTTTCCCTGGGCAAAGTGACGACACGGAGGGCGGTCTTTACCGATGCGTCTCTTTCTGGTTGGGGAGGGACATGTCAATCTCAGACTGTGGGCGGGACCTGGCCTCCCGGCACATCTCTCCACATAAACGTGTTGGAGTTGTTAACAGTACACAAGGTTCTGAAACACTTTGTGCACATGCTTCATCAACAGGATGTACTCGTGCACACGGACAACATGACAGCCGCAGCTTACATAAACTACGAGGGCGGGGTTCGCTCAGCCCAACTGTTGAAAACAGCCAGGGAGCTACTTTGCTGGGCAAACGTTCACCTCAGATCACTGAGGGCTGTTTACATCCCAGGTGTGCTAAACAGAGGTGCCGACATCATGTAGAGAGAGGGACCTCTAGACAGAGATTGGACGTTACACCCGGACCTGGTGTCTCAAATCTGGTCCAGGTTCAGGAGGGCGGAAGTGGACCTGTTTGCGACGCGAGATAATTCACAGTGCCCCCGTTCTTCTCCCTGAGTCCCCTCGCCCGCCCCCCCCCCTCCGCTGGGGGTGGACGCGTTTGCTCACAAACCATGGCCGAGGGTGTTGAGTTATGCTTTCCCTCCTGTTCCTCTGCTATTAACATTGCTGGAAAGAGTGAGAGAGGAGAGAGTATCAGTCATTCTGATCGCTCTACAACGTGTAAACGCACCATGGTTTCCGGTCCTGCAGCAGCTGATAGGCCCCTCCTGGAAACTCTTGGAGAGACGATGCTCCACTGCAGGCAGGGGGTGCAATAAGGAGCCCTCCGGTAATAGGCCAGCATCTGTGGGCCTGGATGCTGAACGACAGCGTCTAGAAAACCTTGGTTTCCCTAAATATGTCATTGGAACCATTCAGGGCTCACGTGCACAGTCTACAATAGCTGTTTATGCTTCAAAATGGGCTGCTTTTCAGCACTGGTGCATGGAAATACATCTGGACCCATGTTCATGTCACTTGGGTCCAGTCTTGTCTTTCTTACAATTATTGCTGGACAAAAATTTGGCTTTCAGCACAATTTAAACATATGCTGCAGCAATTTCTTCATGTCATGAGGGGTTTAATGATAGAACAATGTTTAATCATCCCCTAATGAAACGTTTTTTGAAGGTTGCTCGCCGTCTTAGGCCGGTTTCCCGGTCCTTGGCTCCTCAATGGGACCTGGTTACTGTGTTAAACGCACTAACTAAGGATCCTTTTGAGCCACTAAATGAGGTTCCACTAAAGTTCCTGTCATTTAAAACAGCTCTGTTGTTGGCTCTTACATCGGCTAAGAGTAAGTGACCTTTCTGGACTGTCTGTTTCTCCTTCCTTCTTAAAGATACAAGAAGATGGCAGTTCTGCTGAACTTAGGCCTAATCCAGCATTCATACCAAAGGTCATAATGTCTTCATTCAAGTCCAGGATCTTCACACTGGACGGTTTTTGCCTTCTTCCTCACTCTAAACCAGAGGAGGAGCAGCTTCACTTGCTTTGCCCGGTTCAAGCTCTCAGATGTTATGTAGAATGCACAGCCACGATACGTAAATCTGATAAGCTCTTTGTATATTTCAGAGAAGGCTCTCAGGGTCAACCTTTGACCCCTCAGCGGTTGTCGCATTGGTTATGTGAGGCCATCTCCTAAGCTTACAGTTCAGCTGGTCTACAGCCTCCCGAGGGCATTAAAGCTCATTCCACTCGAGGGATGGCGACTTCCACAGCCTTGTTCAATGGTCTGTCGGTACAGGATATCTGCTCTGCAGCTTCCTGGTCGTCAGTAACTCCTTTTATCCGTTTTTATCTGCGAGATGTCTCCAGCTCCTCTTTGACATTTTCTGTCCTCAGGGTTGCAATGGAGTAAAAACTTTCATTATCAATAAAATTATTCATTAAATGACACAGTCGTTTCTGTCTTTATTGATCGGTGATACCATACAACGGATTCAGTAGAACTTGTGCTTCCTGTTTCTGTCTCTGCTTCAGTTAATTTTGTTATTTCACCATCAGTTATCAGGTTTCACCTACCAAGTACCTTCAGTGAGGGTGGCGGTTACCAGGTTGTTTGGTTCCAGTCAGACCCAGTGAGACATGGACCATATCCGGCTCCGTCTTTAACCCACTAGGGCGTGGCTTAAAGGGCGGCAGCCTGCATGAAGTAGAACGTTGGTTACGTATTGTAACCCCAGATTCTATGAATGCAGGCATATCCCTTTAAGCCCCTCGGCCTCCCTGGCTCTCAATTGGCTAAAAATTTGAACTTGTTGGGAGTCGATTCTCGGTCAGCAGCAGACTAAATAGCAGACCGAGGCGGGGCCCATGGCAGGTGGGCGTGGACTAGAAGTCTTCAGTGATTGGCGTGAAGCGCAGGGTAAAACCCACTAGGGCGTGGCTTAAAGGGCTGCGCCTGCATTCATAGAATCTGGGGTTACAATACGTAACCAATGTTTGTTTTCGTTCATCCCGGAAGTAAAACGGAAGTAGAACTTCTTCTTATGTGTTTTTTTTAAAGTAGAGTTTACCACTCTGTGCATGTCAGTACTTCTGTTCAAAACAAAGCCTGCTGCATGTAAATGCTCATCATGAACGGATTGTGCCCGTGGAAACGATACATTTGAAATGTTTAATCTGAAAACATTTCAATCCAATCAAAAACATTGTGCATGTAAACATAGCTAATGTCTTTGGACACCTAGGTTTTGTGCTTATTTTCAAAGAGCTGGTTGCTTGTTTCTATCGGGAGATCTGGCAACACTGCACTAAACATATTAGAAGAAGAAGATCCTGAAAAGATACACAACAAAAATGGAGGACCTTGTAGCTTTGTTGAACATTCTGCTCAATCTGTTTTGTCAAACGTCAAAGAGAAAAGACCCAGAAAAGGCTGTGGGCATAGAGGTAAAAATCTTTGGAGAAGAACAGGAGAGTGTGGGAAGCCATAAAGATACGAGTTAGATGATGTGTGAAGGTAAGCTAATGCTAATCTGCTATATATTGGAAGCCCAGCGTAAAAGTATGTACCGGTAAATGTTGATTAAATACAGTTTAGTATGCTGTGTGTGTGTTTCAGATGATTCTCCAGCAAAGTAGCAGACCTACAGTCTGGTCGCTTAACAGAACCTGTCAGTGGTTGTTGTTCCTGTTACATTCCCTGCCCTAAAATCATGGAAGTATCATTTCAGTAAAGATGTTGCCAATACAGATGTATTAAAAATGTCAACTTTTATTATAGACACTTTGCTTTTGTTATTTTCCAAACATTATAGGTTGATGGATGGATGGATGGATTAATTGATGGATGGATGAATGAAATTGTAATAATAAAAATGTCTTGAAGAGCTAAAATAACAAGTCATTTAAATTTGATGTTTTCAGGCTGTTAGCGCTTTCTTTTAAAGACTGACTAGTTGGTTTACTGTATTTTGTGAATAAAATAAAATAAACAGTATTTTATGCAGTGAAATAAGGTGGTTATTTTTTTTCACAAGGTCATGAATGGTCACAAGGTTAACAGACAATAAAAGGGTTAACCTGGAAGCTTCAGAATTTGTCCAGATAAAACATCATTCATGTCAGATTATCACTGTCACACACCCACAGCTTGGATAAAATCTGGATTTAGCTCATAATCATGACTTAAACTTGAAACAGGTTTCATATACAGGGTGATAATTTACTTTGAAGTTTCTGGTAAATTAAACAGAATATATCCTGCTAATGTACTTTGAATGAACTTTAGTTCACCATTAAATCTCAGATGAACCAGATTCTACAAAAAACATCTATATTAAAAAAAGGTTTTCTTCATCATTCGATGCCTGTCTACTTTTATTGTTCAATTTAGATGTGCCTTATATTATAAAAGGGCCGCCTGCCTTTAATGAATCCAGTCTGGTCTTTTGAGCTAACCAACCTTTGAGTAAGAACTTCGTCTAAAATTTTGGCATTTGTATTTGTAAGGGAGATTGGTCAGTAAGAGGGACATTGAGTGGGATCTTTTCATTTCTTTGCAATGATGGTAATACAGGCCTCTGAGAAAGATTTTGGAAGGGATCCCTGGCTTAATGACTGAGAGAACTGAGAGTAGGAGTGGGGAGAGTAATGGAGAAATTTTCTTTAAAAATTCTGCAGGGAAGCCATCAGGACATATTTACCTGACTGTATTACCGAGACAGCCGACATAATTTCAGTCAGGGATATTGGGATCTCCAGTGCATCTTTCTGGTTGGGTGTAAGTTTTGGCATATTGATCTGTTCAAGAAAGTGAGAAGATAAATTCTTGTTAGATTTGGATTCTGAAAGATAAAAATGGGGAACAAAGTCCTTTAATGCTTGCTTCTTTAATTTGTAAATTATCTAGTTATGTTTCCATTCTTTAATTTAATCTTAGGGATGACTTGTGTAGCCATGGCACCCTTCAACTGATTTGCAAGTATGTTACTGACCTTTCTCCATGTATGTAAAATGTGGATTTACTTTTTAAAGTGATTGGTTTATTGAGTGTGTTGTCAATAAGTCAATTTTAGTTTTGAGTTCTAGTTTTTTTGTTGTTGTTTGTTTGTTTGTTTTTGTACAGATTGGGGCATTTATTTTGAGCATATTGTTTATCAATTCATTTAATCTGCTGAGCCAAACCAGTTCTTTCTTTCTGAGATTTTTGCTTCATCCGGGCAGTATATGAAATGACTTGCCCCCTGAGATAATAATAACAATAATACTTCATTTATAAAGCCCTTTAAAACAACCACAGCTGCAATAAAGTGCTGTAAAGATAGACCTTAAGGGTGTCCCAAATGGTTGACAGTGGGATCTAAGAAGTCTGTTGATGGATAAAAAGAAGGTTATTTCTTTCTGTATAAATGTGACAAAAATCACTGTTTGACAGCAATATTTAAATTGAATCTCCACTGTCTACTCCTCAGAGGAACATCGGGGAATGACAGGGCCAGTGTCACAGGTGCGTGGTCTGAGATGACAGTACTGTGGTAGATACAGCCACGGACAGAGGGAAGAAGTTTGTTGTTCATGAAAAAGTAATTTGTCCTCGAGTATGAATGATGAAAATGAGAAAAAAAGAAAAAAAAGAATATTCTCTTTCAGCTGGATGTAAAATTGTGTGATTTCATCTCTTGACAATAGCTCAATGGGAAAAACTAACCTGACTAAGTTTGCTCAATCAATCATTTAATTCCTTTTATCTTGTGGAGTGGCTGATGTGTGGTGCTTCCATAATCCTACTTCAAGATCATACTAATTTTTTTCCCCAGTTCATAAGACATACTCCCAAATTGATTATTTTTTTCTTCATAAACACACTCTGCCTTTGGTGAAAGAATGTGACTATGGGGCCATGGTCATCTCAGGCCAGTGTCTACTTATTACGAAACTGCTTACCCTGGTCACAAAATCTGTATATTGTCCTTGGAGATTCAACTCCTTACTCTTTTCTGAGGAAAACTTTACCAAATTTCTTACATCTGAAACTGATTTTTCCTGAAGTTAACCAAACACCAGGAATGCCACTCTGTGCTGTCTGGGAGTCAATAAAGGTCTATCGGGGGGTTAAATAATTTCCTATTGGGCAAATGGAAAAAAAGAAGGGCTTGATATAGCTAGGACAATTAACAGATGAGATATAGGCTCTTTGCATGTACGGCGCTGACGTCACATCCGCCTGAGCGGAATGCGGTTCGTTAGCTTCCGCTTTGAGGAACTATGACAGCTAGGAAAGATAAACTCGTGTTTCAGAAGCAAGTTAAACATTATCACGAACACTGTTGTGTCCCTAAGTGCACGTCATCTTCAAAGTATAATGGTCTTTTAAGTTTCCACAGATTTTTCTTTTTTTTTTTTTTCCAGATTTTTTTTTCCCCGGATTCTTCCACGGATGATCCTCCAGACACATAAAATTGCACGTCTGCAATCGAGTTCACATTGAGCGTACGATCAGAAGGGTTAAAGAAAACAAACTGTTTGAGTCTGTTATCCCGCTATCAATTGTTGGAAGTATTAATGAAGTCGAAGACGCAAATTCAACAATGGCAAGACTCACAGCTGCATCGAATCACTCATCAACTGTCCACCTGGATATAAGGCGTCCCTTTCCTCAGCTCTTCCTGTTTGCCCGTTGCAAGTCTAGTCGCCTCCCTCCACCTCCCCGTCTCCTCCCGGGGTTTCTGGTTCCTCGGTTCTCCCCTGTTCTTCGTCCCGCCTCCGCCGCCTGGGGTTGTCCTGCTCGCTCCGTCCTGGTCCTGCTGCTGTGTGCGTTCCTGCTTCCTGTTCCCTACAACCCAGCCGGTCATGGCAGATGGCCGCTTGTCCTGAGCCTGGTTCTGCTGGAGGTGTCTTCCTCTCGAGGGAGTTTTTCCTTCCCGCTGTCACTTCGTGCTTGCTCAGGATGGGAGTTCTGCGCTGGTGTTTGTCTGGGTCGTTCGGGGCCAACGGCCGCTGGCTGGCCGTCCTTCGCGTCCTTCCAGTAGCCGCTGGAGAACAGCTCGAACATGTTGTGTGTGTTGTTGAGGGTCCTTGGAGAAGATCAGGATGTCGTCCAGGTAAACGAAGACAAACTGAGACAAAAAATCCCTCAGTACATCGTTGACCAAGGCCTGAAACACAGCAGGAGCATTTGACAACCCAAAAGGCATCACTAGATATTCAAAATGTCCAAAAGGGGTTCTGAAGGCAGTCTTCCATTCGTCCCCTTCTTTCATACGAACCAGGTGATAAGCGTTCCGGAGGTCAAGCTTAGTGAAAATAGAAGCCTCCCTGAGTTGCTCGTAAATGGACTCGATAAGAGGTAGAGGATATTTATTCTTAATGGTGATCTGGTTCAGTTCTCTGTAATCTATACAAGGCCGTAACGTTTTATCCTTCTTGGCGACGAAGAAAAACCCAGCTCCAACTGGGGACGTCGAAGGACGAATAATGCCTGAGGATAAAGATGCGTCAATATATTCCCTCATAGTTTGCTTCTCAGGACCAGACAGATTATACAGACGGCAGGAAGGTAAGGGAGCACCAGGTAGTAAATCTATGGAACAGTCATATGGCCTGTGGGGAGGTAATGAGAGAGCTCGGGATTTGCTGAACACCGGGGCCAGGTCATGGTAACTGGTTGGAATAGATGACAAATCCACCACCTCATCTTCATAACAAGGCGGAGGAGAGGAGGAGATTGCAGATTTAAGGCAGTTGGAGGAACAATAATGACTCCATGAAACTATCTGGTTATGAGACCAGTCAATTTGAGGGTTATGTTTTCTGAGCCAGGGAAATCCTAATATAACTTGAGGGGTCTCTGAATGAAAAACAAAAAATTCACTCTGTTCATGATGGTTGCCAGATACAATGATTTTTAAAGAGGTGATCTTATGGGAAATAGTGGAAATGGACTGACCGGTGAGCGCTGTCATAGAGAGGGGTTGATGTAAACTGTCCAGAGGGATAGAAAGTTGTTCCACCACACAGTCACTGACTAGATTCTGTTCAGCTCCAGAATCAATTAAAGCCTGCACAGGGAGATTAATGTTATTGTAACAAACTGCAGATTGAAGAGTCAGACGGTTCTCAGGAGAAATGTTTGAAGCGCCCACCAGTATCTCCTGTTTTACTGGTGAGAATGGCCTTTTAAACGAAGAGAACATGTAGCAATGAAGTGCCCCTTCTTCCCACAATATAAGCATTCTTTAGCTGAAAGACGCTTCTGTCTCTCCTCAGGGGTGAGGCGGGTACGTCCAATTAACATAGGCTCTGATGAATCAGGTTCATTCACAGGATTACATATTGGACTGCGGCTTACCGGATCCGGAAGTGGAGTCACGGAAGTGGAAGGACCCTGGGATTTGTAGTCCAACAATCCCCGATATTCTCTGTGGCGATCGTCAATGCGGATGGATAAATCAATTAGATCGTTTAAGTTGTCAGGTTCATTCACAAGGGCCAACTGATTCTTAATGTGATCATTGAGGGCATTGACGAATACTCCCCGTAGAGCGAGGTCCTCCCATCCGGCCTGTCTGGCCACAATCCGGAAGTGGAGAGCGAAGTCCGCCGCAGATTGGTTCCCCTGGCGTAGCGCCATTAGCCTCTTGGAAGCTGTCTCCTGGTGCAGCGGTCGCTCGAAAACTCTCTGAAAGTCGTTGTAAAAAGTGGAAAAGGTACAGTCACTTACAGAAATGGAACCAAAGTAAGCATCAGCCCACCTTAAGGCCTCTCCTTGTAGGGCGGAAACTATGTAGGATATGCGGGACGAGTCGGAGGAATAGGTTCGTGGAGCTCTGCTAAAGGCTAGATTACATTGTAGCATAAACCCACCAAAATGTTCAGTTTTACCAGAAAATAGTTGACTGGGTTTCATCTCGGGCTCACGCACAGAGTATTGGGTTGGTGGCTCTGGGGATTGTGCAGCAGAGGCAGTGTTGGTAATTCCGGTGTGGGAAGGAGGAGATCTCTGCTCTCCCAGCTTGTGGACCATTCCACCCAGTTTAGTCAAGTTCTCTGAGATAGTTTGTTGTTGGCTCTGAATCTGTTGAAACATGTTTTGGGTTGCAGTTAGTCGTTGTTCTTGGGAAAGAATAGCTTCTCTTAATTGATCCATCTCAGTCTGGTCGTGAGTACTCATGTTATGGCTGAATCATTCTGTTGTAAACAATTACTGAAAACGTACTCAAATTCAGACCAAGGCTGAGAAGGATCACAGACACAGGTAATCAGTTAAGTGAGTTTATTTACAGTGCTGGGGTAAAGGAAGTCAGGGTTCCTGGAAGGAAAGGGGGAAAAAGATTAATGATGATGTTTGGGGAATATTGCAGTTTTAGTGTTTAATTAAGTCTCTCTCTTACAGAAGGAACTTGGAGGAGGCAGACCAGAGGGAGGAGGTGAGTGTCCATCAGGTGAGTAATTCCTTGTATTTATCCAAGAGTCCCAAGTAGTGTCTTGCAGGTGGCAGCTGGTGGAGGAGTGTCAGGCTGGAGGACAGAGTTTTCTCAAAGAAGGAGTCCAGTTTGGAGGCAGCTTGTCCAGTTTGGGTTCCAGAGGTGAGTCACAGATTTGTCTTGAAAACACAGGGAGACTGAATGATTCAGCAAAGACTGGAACCTCCTCCAAGGCTTAAATAGCAGCTGGACTCGTTAACCGGATTGGCAACAGCTGGTTACCCAGGAACTCCCATCTCCAACACTCAGCAACTGCAAGGTGAGTTCTCACATACACACAAACACAAACCCAACAGCTGCAAGCAAAATCATCAACAGAAATAAAGACTTGAAAACCTCAGTCTGTTTTATTACAAAAATAAATGAAATTATAAAATGTATTTTACTTAGTAAATTAAGCTATTGAAATGTATGAACTTTTTTGAATACTACATTCGTTGAAATATGACTGTACATTAGGAGAGGTGCTCTCATCTTTTCAGGAATGTTTCACATCTAAAGTAGTTTCGTAAATGAAACTTTATATACCAGCTTTAAAGATATAAAGATTACAAATTGCTTCACAATAAACATTAAAACAAAACACGTGGAACTAGTTTTGCTTTTAATGTTATGATGAAAAAATGTTATAATGAAATGAGGAGGGCGCTGTAAACATGGTCCCATTTGAGCTCTTAACAAAATGCATGCAAAAAATAAATAAATAAAATAACATGGAACCCATGGAACATAGCCATATAATAAATTTGAACCAGAACAGTCAGCTGAACTTGAACTCTGACAAATTACCAGTGCTGCCCTACATTAAAACTATGAGGTTTGTCGTGTTTCTTCATGGATCTGAAGCAAAAAGCCTGAACCGCAACCTCTCCTGTTACCTGATCTCTGTTTGACACTATCAACAGCAAACAAGCAATATACAGGGAACCCCCGACCTACGACTCCATCAACCTACGGCGTCCCGGACCTACGAACGAGCTAAAGTAGAATAATGTCATCGACGTACGGCAGAAAATATGTGACCTACGAACGAACCAAGTTAAAATATATAATCGACCTACGGCAGACTGGATACACGACCTACGAACGAGCCCCATTACAGGTATATAATCGAGCTACGGCGAAACTGCGTCACAAAACGGCAATCGGCGAGGTGGGGGAGGGGATTGCCTTTTGCCTTGGCTGTTGTTTGTTGGGCATGACACTGCGCATGACTGTGGAAAAGTACCGCCAGAGAGGGGGGGGGCTGGGCTTCTGGCGGATGTACACAAAGCCGCAGTGCACCTGGCGGCGGAGGGATCCGTACAGGTAAAGCGGTAACTATTTAAAGGGCTGCGGCCATTTTGTGCCTCGTGGTTTTCCACGGTGATTGATGAGAGAAGAGAGTTACGAACATATAACAGTGAACGAAGCGAACGAAGAACACGACAAATTTGCTGCAGTTCTGATGTGAAAAGCTGCACTTTGAGAAGTGCTCATGTGTGATTGTTGACATCATTTTGCTGATGTTAGTCCCTGATTTGCTGCTCTTGTGCTGTGAAAAGCTGCACTTTCAGAAGTGTTCATGTGTGATTGTTGACATCATTTTGCTGATGAGATTTCCTGCTGATTTGCTGCAGTTCTGATGTGAAGTTACTGATGTACAGTTACTGTGTGTGTTTATGGATGCATGTGTGGTGTAATGGTTTAGATAAGTGTTTGTAAATAAAGTTCTGTGCATGTATATAGCCCAGTATGTCAGTGTCATGCTGTTAAATGTGGGCGCGGCGGTCCGTTAGCGGTATTTCCGCGACCTACGAACAGAATAGCGACCTACGAACGAGACGCTATTTTCACCCCCCACCTACGGCAGAATCGAGCTGCGAACGGTTCTTAGGTCCCAAACTCGTTCGTAGGTCGGGGGTTCCCTGTATACTTGAACAAAAATAGAAAATATTAGGTTAAACATTGTCCGATTGAATGACTGAGAATGTTCAGGTACTTTATTGGCACATTTTTATACTAAAAATCACAGGTAAAAATGCCTACTAGCATAAGCTAAAGACTTTGAATTGAGAAAGCTCCTCGGATGAGGAGTGAAACGTCTTCTGTTACAAATAAAGTCCAGTTGTTTCTGTATTGAACGTTTTTGAATTGATCATGTTCTGGATGACTGAGAATCTTCACCAGCATGTCTCTTTTCTTGATAAATTGTTCTAAATGCTGATGTATGACTTAATTCTGTGATGTTCTGAATGTGTGCTTTTCAAGGAGTTTATGGCTCCTAAGACTGAATAAGTTTTTTTGGATGAAAAATGAAACTTTTCAACAAAGAAAAATTCGTCCAGTGGGCCTGACTTAACCTTGTTAGATTTATCTACCTGGCTTATTGAGCATCAGGTTATCAAGTAATGCTTACCTAAAACTGACCATTATTGTCCTCAGGATTGTTATTCTGAATCCACTAACTCTCTTCCTTCCTCACTCAGTCACATCTTTCAAAATTAAAATGTTTTTTTTTTACTCTTTTACTTTTTGCAGTTTCTTGTGGAGATTTGTCAAACTTTGTATCCAAACTTTGTTTAATCAAAAAATAATTCTGGTGTAATACTAAAAAATAATTCTGGTGTAATACTAAAAAAAAAACTAAAAAAAAAACCAATGATAAAAATAATAATAATAATAATAATAATAATAATAATAATAATAATAATATATATATATATATATATACACACATATATATATATATATATATATATATATATATATATATATATATATATATATATATATATATATATATATATATATATATATATATATATATATATATATATATATATATATATATATATATATATATATATATATATATATATATATATATATATATATATATATATATATATATATATATATATATATATATATATATATATATATATATATATATATATATATATATATATATATATATATATATATATATATATATATATATATATATATATATATATATATATATATATATATATATATATATATATATAATATATATATATATATATATATATATATATATATATATATATATATATATATATATATATATATATATATATATATATATATATATATATTATATATATATATATATATATATATATATATATATATATATATATATATATATATATATATATATATATATATATATATATATATATTGTATATATATATGTATATATATATATATATATATATATATATATATATTACCAGGGGTGCCCAACCTTTTTTGAACCAAGAGCTACTTTTGAAGTCGGCAGTTTGCCGAGAGCTACTCGTCCAGTCTCAGTATCAAAAAACAAAATTTTTCATCTCCCTACTCCTCACTTCTTTAAAGTAAATAAAACAGAACGTAATGTGTTGCTAGTTTTATTTAATTAAAGTATTTTATCAAAGTAAAAGGACACAATATTTGAAAAGCACACCATATTTTTTAAAGAAACGAATAAACAATGAACTGAACAATATAAAACTCCCTCATTTACACTAACTATTTACAAAAAGTGACTTACAAAGGTGCAGATTTACAAATCTCCAACACTATTTCAAACCTCAATAAAACCTAAATATCAAAACTAGGCAGTTGCTCTGTGCAGCAGGATGGTGTCATCTGCAGGAGCTGAAGTCCCTCACTGGTCCAGACTGCTGGCTTCAAAGGGCCATTCAGAGTTCCACCTGGTTATAAGACAAGACACACACACACATTAGGTACAGAAAATGAAGGGCACACCGTAACTGCAAAATAAATAAATAAATAACACAAATCTAGCTACCTAGCAAGCTAGCTAACTAGTCTGATCTAAAATGTAATAAAAAACAACATACAGACACATTGTGACAAGTCTATAGGAGACAACTTTTTATGCAAGCTGTATAAAATGTGTTTCTACCTTAGTGGGACTTCTGACACTGAGAGGAGGAGGCCAGGGTCTCATAAACAGGGCAGTATCAGAGAGTCAGAGAGTCAGAGAGAGTCAGAGTCAGAGAGAATTTATTGTCATTTGCACCGCATGTAGTACATGTGTTGAAAACGAGATTATGTACACAGGGTCCCAGTTACATCCAACAACAAATGCAAGAGAAAAACAATAATAACATCTAGGATTAACTAAGAGAGACATCAGCTAGTAATACACTAAGCCCTAATGTAGTAGAAAAACATCATTATAAACAGCAGCACGAACATGAGCAGATGGTCACAGATGAACGCAGATAGTCACAGATGAACGCAGCAACAAGAAACAGATCAGTATCAGCATGATGTGACATTTTGCAGTGTTTATTCTTATTATTTATTTATTCATGAGTCTGACAGCCTCAGGGTAGAAGCTGTTCCTCAGTCTAGTGGTTCTACATTTGATGCTCCTCAACCTCCGTCCCGAGGGGAGTGGTGCAAAGAGTGAGTGTGCTGGGTGAGTGAGGTCTTTCATGATGCAGGTGGCTCTTTTTCTGCATCTGGAGGTGTAAATGTCTGTGATGGTGGGGAGACTGACTCCCACAGACTTCTGTGCAGCCTTCACCACTCTCTGTAGAGCTTTCCTCTCTGCAACTGTGCAGCCTCCATGCCACACGTTGATGCTGGAGCACAGGACGCTCTCCACTGCACACCTGTAGAACGAGGTGAGGACTGAGCTTCTCAGACCAGCTCGTCTCAGCCGTCTGAGGAAGTAGAGTCTCTGATGACCTTTCTTGATCAGGCTGGTGGTGTTATTGCTCCAGCTGAGGTTATCATTCAAGTGTACACCCAGGTACTTGTAACTGGAGACCACCTCCACCGCAGATCCACCTATATACAGTGGGGTGTGGGTGTGTTTGTTCCTTCTGAAGTCCACAATCATCTCCTTCGTCTTCTTCACATTCATGTGAAGGTTGTTCTCTTTGCACCAGCTCTCCAGATGTTCCACCTCCTGTCTGTAGCTGGATTCATCATTATCTGTGATGCATCCCACCACAGCTGTATCATCTGCAAACTTAACAATATGACAGCCTGGAAGTGTGGCTGTACAATCATATGTGAGCAGAGTGAACAGAAGAGGGCTCAGCACACATCCTTGAGGAGAGCCAGTGCTGAGGGTGATGGTGGAGGAGGAGAAGTTGTGGATCTTCACGGACTGTGGTCTGTTTGTTAAGAAGTCTAAGACCCAGTTACAAATAGAGGGGCTTAGTCCAAGTGTAGATAGTTTGTCTATCAGAGTTTGGGGGATCATGGTGTTGAAGGCAGATGTGAAGTCCACAAAGAGCAGACGCACGTATGAGGTGGTTGCGTGGCGCAGGCAGGTCTCCAGATGATCATCGTCATTGTGGATCTGGTTTTGGACTTGATGATTTTCATGTGTGAAAAAGCAGACTCACACAGGTAGGTAGATCCAAAAAGTGCTGTTAAGTTCAAAGCACATCTTCGGATGTTAGGATACTTTTCTTCTGACAGCAGACTCCAGAACTCTCCATTCACGCCAGGTGATGCTCTGGATTTGATCCCAATGTCATTTTGCAGAGTCAACACCTCATTTTCAACACCAGAGCTGTCCAGCTGAAACACGGACACCAATTTGGACACAATGTCATCCACATCAACATTTCCAAAAGGATAACACATGTAGCTGGTAACAGGCTCGATGGAGGAAAAGTCAGTAAATCGTCTCTCAAATTCTGCTGAGATGCTCTGAACCTGCTTAGAAAAGTGTGCACTGTCCAGTTGTGTGACCTCTTTCCCTTGGCGCTGTAGCTCTGCCTCCATGTGTGGGAAGTTTCGCAGGTCCCTGCGTTGCAGCCGACTTGTGAGCAGTTGCAGCCTGCTTTTGAAGGTGCTCACAGAACTGATCATGTGAATTATGTTTTTGTCCTTTCCCTGAAGCTCCAAATTCAGTTCATTGAGCAGGCTGGTGAGATCTGTGAGGAAGGCTAAATCCAAAAGCCACTGGGTGTCCTCGAGTTTTGAATGTCCACCATGACCTGACAGCTTCAGAAAATCCCTGATCTCAGGCAACAGCTCAATGAATCTGGCCAGAAATTTACCTCTGCTTAGCCACCTGACGTCCATGTGCAGCAGCAGGTCTGTGTGGTCTGCTCCTGCCTCCTCCAAGTGAGCCCGGAACAACCTCCTCTGCAGACTCCTGGCCCTTATAGAGCACACAGTTTTCATGGCAACATCCATCACTTCCTTCATGTTTAAAATCTTCCCACACAGGGCCTGTTGGTGTATGATGCAGTGATAGTTCAAAATGTCTGGGAAAGCATCATTCTGCTTGCAGAGTGCAACAAATCCACTGGTGTGACCGGTCATTGCTGGAGCGCCATCAGTTGTTATAGAAATTAGTTTATAGAGGGGCAAGTTGCTTTTATTAACAAACTCCATAAACACATTAAAAATATCTTCTCCTCTTGTGTGTCCCTTCAAAGGCAAGATGGTGAGCAGCTCCTCTTTTGCACTCATGTCTGCAAAGGCCATTCTGATAAAAACACACAGCTGTGCTGTGTCCACCATGTCTGTTGACTCATCAAACTGAAGAGAGAAACACTCACATTGTTCCACGTTCTTTTTTAGCTGCTCCTCCACATCCACAGCCATTCCCTCACATCGCCGTGTCACTGTTTGTCTGGACAACTGCACGTCTTTGATAGCAGCTACAATCTCACTTTTATTTTTAAAATCATGAAAAAGCGCATCTGCAGCCTCAATAAACGCTTCTTTCATAACTTCTCCATCGCTGAAAGACTTCTTATGTTGAGCCAGGATGCGGCTAACACGGTAGGAAGCTATCGTAGCAGCTTTACCTTTTGTGCTGGGCCGAGTGAAGACCGATTGCTGGGCTGCAAGCTTATGTTTTAGCTTCCGCACTTTCTGAGTCCGTAAAGAACTTTTAGGAGGGAAATCTCTCTCAAATCGTTTGTGCATCGTCTTGAAATGCTGCTCCAAGTTACACTTTTTGGGCAAGGCAACGCTCGAATTACAGATGAGGCAAATAGACGTCGAATAAGAATAAACAAAAAAATAATCCTCCTCCCATTCTGTGTGAAAATAATAAGTTTTCGTTTGCTTGTTCGCTAGTTTTGCATCCATGTTTACTGCGCACCGATAGCTCCACTGCTGTCCTAAAGTCTCGTGAGTCACCGCACCCAAAACTCGCGAGACTATGTCTGTGAGAATACAAGTTGGGGCGGGCTGAGGAAAGCGTTGCTGCGCATTGGAATATCATCACTCCTCCCACCCCCCACCTCCACCACTTCTGCCAGAGTTAGAATGAAGCTTAGCAGCGGATATGTCACCTCCACCACTTCTGCCGGAGTTAGAATGAAGCTTAGCAGCGGACATTTCACCTTGTTAACAGCTGACAGCCGGCTCGTCAGCTGTTAGACAGGTTGCGCTTCGCGGGCGACTGGGAACCGACTGGTTGGGAACACCTGATATACTGTATAGTAAAATAAATAAATAAAATAAATAAATAAAAATATGTGCACATCAACAAAACACACATCTTTCAACTCCCCCCTTCCAGGTCAAGTTTCTGTGTTTTTGTTAGTACTTTTTATAATGTTTGTGTTCTTTTATGTAGAATCTTGTTGGTACTTCCCGAGTCTCTTCTTTTTTTCCTGAGTGTTTTCCTTGTGTGGGATGTTACCTCTCAGTTCTGCTCCTGCTGCGCCTACTGTCACCTGCTCTCAGTTGTTCCTTCCCCAGATGTTTCATTTAGTTTCTTCACTGTGCTTTGTACTACACATTATGATTTCTTCCCCATGTGATTCTGAGTGTCTGACCATTTTTGTAGAGGGATTTTTTCAGTTTTGTAACAAGTTCTGCTGCCACAAAATCTTTCTGATTTTGTTGTTGGATCAGTTCCCTTTCAGTCTGGTCTCTCGGTGCAACATACTTGCTATGGTAATTGCGCCCCCGCATGATTACCTGAAGGAATATACTCACGCCTTTACGGCTAGGGCGTCAACGCCGCGCCAGAGGCCCCGCCCTCTGGGTACTTAAGCGGCTGACGCCCATCCATCTTTCTCTTTTTTGCCCTTCACCTCGCTTAACACCTGAACTTCGTGGGACTTCTCTGTTGTCGCATCGCTCGACTGAGGTGAGCTTGCTCCCTACACTGAGCGTACAGAGAAATTTTCCTGCGTATTGCTGGGCTGGCGAAAGCTAGTCCAACGTTTTTCTACTTACCTTGAAGTTTTCTTCTTTTTCCGCAGCTGCTTCGCTCGACGGCGCTAACTGCGTCACAACCTCCTGCTAATCATTAGCAGGCTAACCAGCGAAAGCAAGACGACGGAGAAGACGGCTTCGAACAAAAGGCTCCCGAGAAGGGAAAACGGAGGACAAGGAGGAAGAAAACCAGGACGACGAGTCCTCGCTCGCACCCATGCCCCAACGGATGCTGCTACTCCCTCTCTGCGACAGACACCAACAAGGCCCGTCCTGTCTGCCTAGGGATTCTGCATGCAAGGAAAGCACTGGAATTCCCAGACTCCTGCTCCCACTGCCGTCGAATGTCGGCGGTAGTGAGGAAACAACGTGCTGACGCGTTGGCCAAATCCATGGCTAGGAACGCGGCGCTGAAGGTCACACGTCGCACTAAACTGCTCGCTCCTGAACCGGAGCTCGAAAACGTGGACCTGGAATGCAACGGTCGAGTCGGAGAGGACAACATGTCGAACTCCTCAGTTGCTGTCGAGGACTCGACGCCCGAAGTGTCCGACCAAGACGCCGAATATGGTCACAAAGGAGAAACTGTGGATTCCTCCCAGAACCTGGCGCAAATCCTTCCGGAACCGGACTTGTCGGTACCTGCTCTGTTCGACCTGTGTCATAGGGCGGCAGATGCCCTGCAGGTCACGTGGCCAGACCCCACGCCTCGCCAACATGCTACGAGGCTAGCGGGATGCTACTTCTACGCGAAACAGCCGACAACGTTGCAGAAAATGCCCTTTTTTCCGGACTTCCTCATGGAGCTCAAATGCTCCTGGGCGGAACCCGGAGCTTCCATCATCCTGCCATTATCCCGACTCCTTGATGTCACAGGAATGGAGACAGTGGGCCTTGCCAGCACACCCCTGATAGAGGAGACTCTGGTGACTCACTTGGCCCCCACAGCCACAGGGACGAAACCAGCGCTACCCAGCAGGGCCTGCCACGTTTCGGAGAAACAACTCAAGAAGTGCTACAAGGCTCAGGGCCTCACGGCTCGTACAGGGAATGCATCGACCATGGTGCAGGCATACCTGGCAGAAAAACTGCAAGATATCCAGGCAACAAAAGATGAGCAGGCCGCAACGGAGGCCATGGAGGAGGCCTGCCGTGCCTCTGACCTCGTGCTCCGCATGATAGGGACAATAGCCATTTTCCAAGGCAAAGTAATGGCGGAAATAGTTGTCGCCCAACGCCACCTTTGGTTAATCTTGTCGGACCTCCCGGAAAACCAGAGGTCCTCTTTCTTCCAGCACCCGATCGAGTCGACGGGACTCTTCGGGGGAGCCCTGGAACACGTCCAGGTCAGGCTGGAACAAAGGCGCAAACAGGCGGAAGCCCTCCGAGAGGGGTTGCCGAGGAAAAGCTTTGCACCCCCAAAGGAAGGCATGCGTGGCCTCCCACGGAAGAGACCCACTGGTGACGGTGAAGATTTCTAGTACCGGCCAAGGGACTCTTCAGTGACCCCGTGTGGAAAGCAGACTCTGACCTGATGAAGTAGGACGAAGTGATAATTTTACAGGTTTGCTCGCCCACGTGGTACGGGAACCTAACTTTTTGAGCCCAGTCTTCCCTTGTAAAAAACTACGAGGAGCTAGTGGCATGTGTGCGCGCACATAACATGACTCGCCTATTGCATGTGTAAACAAAACAAACACTGTTTCAGACATGTACAAAAATAAAAGTACCAAAGCACAGACTGCCCTGGTTCTTGACTCGAGTCCCATTTTTATAAACAAACCATGTGGTCAAACTATGAACCGCAGCAAGATACACAAGCTCTGCCAGAGACGGTCAGATCTCGAGATATCTTCTGTCGGGCCGACCAGCCTGCTCGAAAAAGCACAAGAGGGGTCAAAGGTCACCCCTTCGGCGCTAAAACATGACGAGCAGCAATTCAACATTCCCTCCAGGATCAGCGCGCATGCGCAGGCCTGGAAGGTGTATCTACCAAATGATCGGGTCATGACAACGATATGTCACGGGCTCAAGTTGCAGTTCTCAAAAAGACAGCCCCACTTCACAGGGATGCTGCAATCTAAGATCAACCCTACACGTGCACACATGCTAATGGAGGAAGTTTCGACGATGCTGCAAAAGGGAGTGATTAGTTTGGTCTCAGGACGCAAACTACGCTCTGGCCACTACGACAAGTACTTCGTGGTTCCCAAAAAGGATCATTCCCTGAGACCGATTCTGGATCTCAGGACTCTCAACAAAAGGATTAAAACATTTAAGTTCAAGATGCTTACACTGCGGCAAGTTCTCCAGTCTGTGAGACCAGGAGACTACGCGTGTACAATGGATTTAAAAGATGCCTATTTTCATATAGGCGTGTGGAGGAAACACAGAAAGTTCCTCCGCTTTGTGTTCGAGGGAAACGCTTATGAATTCAAAGCTTTACCCTTCGGTTTAAAGACTGCTCCGCGTACATTTACTAAATGTCTGGATGCAGCCCTGACCCCTCTTAGGAATCAAGGACTCAGGGTCATGAATTACTTGGATGACCTGCTGATTCTGGCTGAAAGCAGAAAGCAAGCCCAGTCACACTCCTATAAGGTGATTTCTCACCTGGAGTCTCTCGGTTTTGTCATAAACCTACAAAAAAGCGATTTGACTCCATCACGGGTTACCGTATTTCTGGGAGTACAGGTCGACACTGTCCAGTACAGAGCATGGTTCTCAAAGGAACGAGTTTCCTCCATTCGCCATTGCCTGGAAAGATTTAAACTGGACCAACGGGTCCCTGTGAAAACCTGCCAACGCCTTTTAGGCCTCTTGGCGGCAGCCATTCCCTGTGTACCACACGCATTACTGAAAATGCGGCCCATACAAGTATGGCTAAACCAACAAATACAACCTGACCTGCCTAATCAAGCAGGAAAGGTTAGGATAGATTCAGAGTGCCTGAAGGCCCAGGAACCCTGGAGAGATTTGTCCGTTTTCACGGAAGGGGTCTCACTGGGAAGGGTGTCCTCTCGTGTGGTCATCACGACGGATGCCTCAAAAACAGGATGGGGAGCGATCTGTAGAAATCAGAACGCCTGCGGCCTTTGGAATGAACAGGAAGCGAGATTACATATCAACTTCCTGGAGTTGCTGGCCGTATTCCTGTCATTAAAATACTTCTTCAACAAAGGTCTGATTGCTGGACAACATATCCTGGTGAAATCAGATAACAGGACCACAGTGTCCTTCATCAACAGAGAGGGAGGGACAAGGTCCCAGGCCCTCCTCGGACTGGCGCAGAGGATGCTCACATGGTGTACTCCAAGAATCTTGTCACTTAGGGCGACTCATGTCCCTGGTGAACTAAATTATGGAACAGACGCCCTCTCTAGAGGACCTCTTTTGGCGTCAGAATGGAGCCTGAACCCACGGATTGTGGAACAGGTCTGGTCATGATTTGGGAGAGCCTCTGTGGACCTGTTCGTTTGCAAGGCTAGCTCACACTATGACCTCTACTTCTCCTTGAGGGAAGCAGACGTTCCATTGGGTATGGATGCTCTGGCACATGATTGGCCTGAAGGGGTGCTCTACTAATGCCTTTCCACTTGTCCCTCTGATTGGGATGACATTGGAACGGGTACGCCAGGGAGCCCTCTCCCTGATTGTCATAGCTCCCAGATGGCCACAGAAAATGTGGTTCCCGGAGTTTATCTCAATGTTATCAGGGATACCATGGCAATTGCCTTCTCGCAGGGACCTGCTGACTCAGGCACGTGGACAGCTTCTACATCCACGTCCAGGGTTATGGCAACTTTCAGCCTGGCCTCTGAAGGGAACTGGCTGAGAGCCTAAGGCTTTGGTTGCTTTGTCCCAAAACAAACAGTAACAACATTCACAAGGGTACCCCTTGGTGTTTATGTTTTGCCTAGGAGATGTCTATTGGAAGGGTTTCCCCTCTCCCTAACTGATCTCCAACATCAGGATGGGCTCCACTTGTTAGTCGTGCCCTACTTATATAAAAGAAAGAAAGGTTTTCTAGTAAGGACCTGGGAGGTTACCCTGTGCTTGGCCTGGGTTTTCTACCTCCACATTTGTCACCCAATTTCTTGTGACGTGGTGGGTCCATTGCTCCTCCTCTTTCTCAGGATGCTCCATTGGGAAAAGGAGATGATGAGTACTCACACTGATGGAGCATGCTTAGGCTGTCTCTAGTTGGTGTTGTACATATATATGCCCAGTGGAAACATCACGTTGATGTTCTTTACATTCTGCATTTTTTCCTCTTAGCATGTGCTTTCTACATTCCCTGTAGAAAGCAGCTAGGAGCTGCCTGTCTTTTAGGACGGATGTTCTCACATGCACTTTGCTGTGAATTTCAAGGGCGTGAATGGATTATGTTCCCATAGCAAGTATGTTGCACCGAGAGACCAGACTGAAAGGGAACTGAAAGTTATGCACCATAACTCATGTTCCCTGAAGGAAGGGAACGAGGTGCAACATATCTGGCCCTTTTCAATGCTGAAAGCTCGGTGAAGTGCAATTTTGGAGAAAGATGGATGGGCGTCAGCCGCTTAAGTACCCAGAGGGCGGGGCCTCTGGCGCGGCTTTGACGCCCTAGCCGTAAAGGCGTGAGTATATTCCTTCAGGTAATCGCGCGGGGGCGCAATTCCCATAGCAAGTATGTTGCACCTCGTTCCCTTCCTTCAGGGAACATGAGTTATTATGGTGCATAACTTTCAGTTTTTGTTTGATTTTAAGTTCCCATGCTCAGTCTGCCCTCCTTAAGGCCCCAATATACCTGTTTCTTTTGCCTCACGCCGCTCCGCGCCGTGGGAGCGCCGCGGCAAAAGCCTTTGATCACGGGCGTGAACGCGCCAAGGTCAGATTTTACTACGCCTACGCGCGCGCGTTGATGAACTGCCTCGCGTGTCAGCAAATGACCAATCAGCGACCTCAATTTGTCCTGTAGCCTGCACTCCAGAGAGCTGCGCTTGCACAGAGTATAATATGAATTGCCTGCGCGCAGCTCACGTCAGTCCAGCGGCGCTGGGCACAAAGAACAGTATACTGGGGGCTTTAGTTTCAAATCTCCTTGAAATTAAAATACTTCTAGAAAGCATACCTCACTCAATATATGATGGTTTAGTTTAAAATACAATCATTTTAAAACAACTTCACGGTGGTTTTTCTTTTCCCATCTAACTCTGCCTGGCATGAAAACTACAGCAACTTCATGTAAACATGTTTTTTTATTTTTTTATTGATTTATGAAAATAAACATTGAACTTTGAACAATGTTTCTGTTCAGTGCCCAGAGATGACTTATGTTGAGACTTTGCACTACATACTGTAAATAAACTGAATTGAAATTTAACTGAACCCTAAAGTTTCCAGACATAACTATCATGTAAACAGGACCTAATGCAAACTTTGTTATTCAAATTTACTAACATGTACGTTTCATTTGCAGTTTTACAGACCACTACTACCCATTATTTGTTTCTGTTTTATGGGTGTGTGTGTGCCTGATTTTAATCAACTTTTTTTAACCTTTTTTGGTAAATATCGCGTACATGGTCCTGGTACAAAGTTACTAAGAACCACTCCTACAACAGTTAGAGGTTAGGTTTAGGGCTAAGGTGTGCTGAGTTTAGGTCATTGTCAGGCATGAGGAAAGAGTTAGGCTACAAACATATGACACA
>JBBPBX010008255.1:20354-31267 GCA_038048925.1 Garcialebias charrua | reverse complement strand
ATATACATAACATCCATCCATCCATTATACTTGTATTTACACGCTTCTTCCATTTTGGGTCACGGGGGTCACCGGTGCCCATGCTTGTCCAGCAGTCACTGTGCGAGGGGCGAGGTACACCCTGGACAGGTCTCCAGTGCATCACAAGGACACATAGAGACAAATGAGACAAACAACCATTCACTCTCTCACTCACACCTAGGGACAGTTCAGTTACCAATCAGCCTAACATGCTGGTGAAGATTCTCAGTCGTCCAGGACATGATAAAATCAAAAAAGGCGTTCAATACAGGATCAACTGGACTTTATTTGTTGCAGAAAACGTTTCGACTTCTGTCCAGAAGTCTTTTTCAATTCTGAATGAATGGAAGCTGTGAGAACGAGAAGTTTTATACAAGCCACGCACCAACATATGAAATTGGAAACTGAAATAACACCACAAAATACCTAACATGCCCATTCTATTTAAATTGACAAAACAACACATCACACCTGGGGGTTTGTAACACATACATGTAAATTGAAAGATCACACCTTAACAGTAGGAGGTTCCCTTGAGGTCTCTGGTAGAAGACACAAAACTGTATGTAAATTGACAAAAAACACCTCCCAAACAACAACAGAGGCTACTCAGAGAAACTTTGTTAGTCTAATTTACAGACAAGACATCCCTGCTCCCATCCAGTGTAAAACGTTTCGGAATCAAATCCAAAACTGAGTTATAAGTCTTAGAAAGTTGAAATCTCAGACCTCCTCCTCTGTTAAGAGAAGGTTTTTCTCTCTTAACATACAAAGCTTCCTTCACCCCCCTCTCAAACCATCTGTGCTCTCGGTCCAAAATTTGAACATTCTGGTCCTCAAATGAGTGACCCTTGTCCGTGAGGTGGAGGTGAACAGCTGAGTTTTGTCCAGAGGAGGTAGCTCTCCTATGTTGAGACATTCTTTTGTGGATAGGTTGCTTCGTTTCTCCGATGTAACGGTCTGAGCAGACTTCGCTGCACTGGACTGCATAAACCACACCACTCTGTTTGTGTGTGGGGGTTTGGTCTTTAGGGTGGACCAACCTCTGTCTGAGAGTCCTGCTAGGTTTGAAATGTACTGGGATGTTGTGTTTGTTGAAAATCCTTCTGAAATTCTCTGAGACTCCAGCAACATAAGGAATGACAATGTTTTTCCGTCTGTTAGACTTTTTCTGTTCATTATTGTGTTTAACAGATTTCCTTGCTGACTTGACAAAAGCCCAGTTGGGATATCCACATGTTTGCAGAGATTTTTTGATGTGTTTCTGTTCCTTTTCCTTCCCTTCTGTCCTTGTGGGGATGTGTTCTGCCCGATGCTGTAAAGTTCTGATGACAGAAAGTTTGTGCTCCAGTGGATGGTGAGAGTCGAACAGGAGATATTGGTCTGTGTGGGTTGGTTTTCTGTAAACTTCAATGTTGAGACTGTCATCTCCCTCCATATGCACCAAACAGTCCAAAAAAGGCAGCTTATTGTCGTTAGCATCCTCTCTGGTGAACTTGATGTTGTTATCAACAGAGTTGATGTGTCTGGTGAACGCTTCCACCTCCCTGGCTTGGATTTTCAGCCTAACATGCATGCTTCTGGTCTGTGGGAGGAAACCAAGTACCTGGAGAAAATCCACACATGCACAGAGAGAACATGCAAACTCCACCCAGAAAGGCCACCAGATCAGGATTTGAACCGGCAACATAGTCTAAAGAAATTGTTGCTAATGATTATCCATGCTGCTGTATGTATTCATACCCCTCTGCTCACCACAGACTCATGTTCAGGCTGCTGCTTGCTACATTGTATAATTTACATTATTAGGGTTTAGTGTATTTCTTAGATATTTTAGTGCACATTTTATCATAGGTTCAGCATATATATGTCTTAGTGTATATCTTAGATCCTTATACAGTACTGTTTTTTTTTTGTGCTATTTTTGGGTGCAACTGGGACCTTGCTTGAGTACACGAATCCGTTTCACCTCATGGACCACAGGTGATGTGAATGACAATAAAGATTCTTGAACTTGGCCTAAAATGTTGAGACATTTTAAAACAAGCACATCTGTTTGGGATCATAATTAGGTTACATTTGGAAATTGTCAGCTCAGCTGAATTGTCTGTTTAAAATAAATGTTTTATGGTTCTGCATTTGTTTAAGTAGTGAATAATTCACTGATGTCCCGTGTCATGTTAACTTCCTGTTCTTGTCGTTTTAAAAGGATCATACTTAAAAGGACAAGTGTACAAGCTTGAACACTTGTAGAACATCAGAATAATAATGTTTATTCACAGCACCTGAGTGAGCTTCTTGTGGGCATGCAGTCACTTTAGTCTTATGACAGCATCAGGCTCGAGCAAAGACAAAGTTTAAATTTTTCTTGTGATGTAAAACTGTGGCCATGACATGGACTTGCGACCTGTCCAGGGTGTCCCCCGCCTCTTGCACAATGATAGCTGGACATGGACACCAGTGACTCGGGAAGGAAGAAGTGGGTTAAGATAAATGATTGATGTGACGTAAAACTTGACAAAAAAGCTGCTGGCAATAAAAAAAATACTACTTAGTTTTAAAAGTAACTTTTTTTTAAAGTAGGCTATACAGCTATAGTTCGAAAAAATTGTGTTAACTTGGTTTGACTGTAATTCTATGAAATTATTTTTAAGGGCTACTTAAAAAAACTTTGGACAACTTTTTGTTTCTAAAAGAATGCATTTGCACTTTAATGGGATAACCTTAGCTTCTCACAATCATAATTTTTAAAGAAATTGTCTATAAGGCATTTTACAGCCTGTTGCTGTTCAGAAACTGAAGCACGGCATCCTGAAATGTGACTGAAATAATAGAAACCATTCCCAACAGAATGATTTTGTTCTAAAATCTCAAACTTTGGATGTGACTGACAGCAAAATGTTGAAATAGGGACGTTGTTTCTTTTATTCAAAAGGAAGTTGCAAAATGTTTGTTATCTTGTTTAATATAAACTCCAAAAACCAAAAGGAAAAATGTCCATTTAAAAAAGTACAGTTGGTTTTAAATATCTAAACATGAAAGTCTGCTTTATATTAGTTATAGATGTAATTTTATTACATAAGTTCTGGATTTCTAGCTAACATGCTTTCATTTGTTTTTTTTGTTAATAATTTGCATCTCATTGATCATTTTCTTTTTAAAGTAGATTAAACCTTTTGCAAAGAAAATGTCATATACCGCCATCTAGTGTTACCAATGATCATGTGCATATATGCAGTGTGTTTTTCAGTGCATAGATTTGATTACCACTTATGTGACTTTTGGTTCATCACCATAGCTGTAATGTGTCGTAGTTCATCAGATAAATTTCCAAACATTATGAGCCAAACTTAAATTGAAATGTTTGTGAAACAGGCATTGACTCTTAAATCTAACTTATATATTTTTTGTTTTCATTTAAATACACATGTTTTATTGGGCAAATATAGCAATATGAGCACTCATTTTACATGATGATATTTTTCTGCACTGTGCAACAGCCAGAAAAGCAGTTATCAGAGCAGCCTGCAGCGCAGTCATGAAGATGACTTCTGCAGAAATTTAATTTTTACTTGTGAAAGAGAATTACAAACAGATGCTTTCTAATGATTTATTCATTAAAAAACATTGAGGATATATTTATTACTTCTTTCAGCGTTTCCCTCTTCAGGGATCTTCACAGCGAGTCATCCTCCTCCACCTCACTCTGTCCTCTGCATCCTCTGTCCTCACTCCAACTACCTTCATGTCCTCTCTAACTGCATCCATATATCTACTCTTTGTCTTTTTCCTGGCAGCTGCATTTCTAACATCCTTCTACCAATATACCCACTGTCCCTCTTTTGGACATGTCCAAACCATCTCAGTCTGGCCACTCTAACTTTGTCTCACAGTTGTTCAACCTGTGCTGTACCTCTGATGATCTCATTCCTGATCTTATCCATCCTGTTGTTACCCCAAGGAAAACCTCAACATCTCAGGCTCTGACATGTATTTATTTATTGACATTCAATAAGTATTAAAGACATGCTGACCTCTGTTAAAACACACACTCTGCCTACACTACTGTATTGTAAATAGCCTGCCATTCTCAACATTCCAGTACATATTGAACATTATTATTGATATTGTTTTGTGTGAATCTTTCTATTTGTTGCTGCTGTTACACTTGAATTTCCCATCCATGGGACAATAAAGGCTGTTTCTATTCTATTCTATCATTGTTCTGTCTAATACTATTTTGTCAATGCCACTGTCTTCAACCCATACAATACAGCTGGTCTCACTGCTCTCTTGTACATCTTTATTTTGATCTTTACTGCCACCTTTTTGTCACAACTTCCAAAATGTTTCAACATACACTCCATCCTGCCTGATCTTTATTCTTCAACTCTTTACCGCACTACCTATTTACCTGGACTGTCGACAAAGTACAGTACTTGAAGTCCTGCACCTTTGTAACCGCTGATCCTTGTGGCCTCACATTTCTACCTGCCTCCCTCTCATTCACACACATACCCTGTCTTGCTATGACCGAGTTTCATTTATCTTCTTTCAAGTGCATACTGCAACGTCTCCAAGTTATGGAAAAGTGGACAATAGACTGTACTTTTATGGCACATTTTTATCTCATCAAGATACTCAATGTACTTTGCAACACAATCTGTGCCCATATTTACCTCCACACACATTCATACAGCACTCTATTAGGTTTCTACAAAGCTGATCAAACACATCATTCAATAGAAACTAATCAGTGCTTTAGATCACATTCATGCACCGATGGGCCACACATCAGAGGAAATGTGTCTTGTGTCAGTGTCTTGCCCAGAGACATTTCAACATGTGCCTGCTGGTGGAATTGAACCCCCAACTCTCCCATTGGACGATGACTGCTCTAACCACATAGCCACAGCTGTCCCAAGTTTTCTTCCACCTGTCCCCTGTGTTCACACCAGGGAATACAATTTCCTGCAACACAGATCTTAATGTAATCTACAAACATCTTTGTCCACAAGGATTCCTGCTTGACCACATCGGTTAGTCGGTCTGTCACCAGAACAAGCAAGAAGGAGCTCCCACCTCCACTTATACAACACCATAGCTCCTTCCTTGAACCCTGCCTTTTTTTTCTAAATCCACAACGTTCTTTCTGACCCTTTCTGTACTTCTTCATCAGCATCCTCAAAGTAAAGATGGCATCATCTGTGGTGATCTTTCTCGGCATGAAGCCATACTGCTGGCCACAAATAGTCATCACTTGTCTAAGTCTTGATTCTACAACTCTCTCCCAGATCTTCACTGTGTTAGTGGTGTAGTTGCTACAACTCTTTACATCACCCTTGTTCTTAAAAATGGACACTAGCACAGTTCTGCTTTCTTCAGGCATTGTCTCACTCTCAAAAAGGCCACTGAACAATTGAGTCAAAACTTTACTGCTACATATCCTAGACCGGGGTGCACCAACGGAGCTACTGTTAGTCTTGGACTAACACTAACAAAAATTAGCGCTAGCACCATATTTGTCAACAACTTGTGTTGTTGTTGTTGTTATTATAACTTCGGCCTCAACTGATCTAGTATGGCAGCGTTCAGACAAACTTGCATATGTTTTTTTTTGTTTGTTTGTTTGTTTTTTTCAAAAGCGTTTTACACCATTTGCCTTTCCGGACACAACCTTCACCATTTACTGGGGCTTGGGACTGACATGAGAGACACACTGGCTTATGCATATTTTTTCAAACAGAGCACTTCGCTCTCAGACTGCAGGTTTACTCGCAGTCCCTACAGTTTCCAAAAGTATAATGGGAGGAAGACATTTCAGTTATCAGGCTCTTCTATTGTGGAACCAACTTCCAGTTTCTGTCCATAGGGCTGACATAAGCCCCTTATCCACAGGTCTGGTTCTTGTAGGGTCCTACTGTGCCTTGTTTAGGCCGGTCCCTGCTGTGGGACTGCTTTATTTCTGTCTCCACAGTGCCCATTAGTTACCCTTTAGTGGGCGGATCATTAATATCAATGCACCTTACCAGCTGGTGGTGCTAGTGCTACATTAAGCTCTTTACTAACCACCACTAACACGTATTAGAAGACTGGGCTTAAGACTTTCCTTTTTGATAAATCTTATAATTAGGGTTGGCTTGTTATGCTGCCATGGGCTTAGACTACTGGAGGACAAACTGACCTAATTTCCTTAAATGAATTGTTAAAATTGAATAGCTTTCATTTGATATTATTTCTATCTTAACGTAATTCTTGACCAGCCATTGTGTTTCTGTTCCTACCAAACCCAACCAGTCGAAACAGACGGGCGGCCACTTGTCCTGACCCTTGTTCGGCTAAAGGTTTCTTTCTCATGAGGGAGTTTTTCCTTTCCACTATTGCCTTCATGCTTGTTCAAGATGAGAGTTCTGTGATTGAGTTAAATTCAAAACAATCTGCTCCTCGGATAAATAATGTTAAATTATTATTTTTACGTATGAATGTTTCTGGTAACATTATTTTTATATATAAATGTTTCTGTTCAGTGCCCTGAGATGACTTCTGTTGTAACTTGGTGCTAATTTAAATAAACTGAATTGAAATTGATTTGAAATTTCTCCTTATTGTTCTATTTGATAATTGTAATGCTGTAAGTTATATGCAGTTCACCAATTCATTATGTATGCCTTTACATGTCTACAACAGTCCATCAAGTCACAAATAGATTTAATGAAAAGGGATCGAGGAACCACAATTTCAAGGTATACATCTCATTTAATTTATGTAGATATTTCAGGCAGCAAATACTAACATTGCATGCTTTTTAAAACTTGTATTATTTATTAGCTAATATGTACAATTGTGCTGAGAAGTTTACATGCTCTCTTTATGCCCATGATGAGTGAATGTGAGATGTTGATTTGAGGTGGTGTTGCAGAATTTGGATCTATACAGTACTTCACTATTCCATTCATTTTGTGCAGTGTAAAAATACTATCCAATGATGCCATCATTGCCCAGCTTGATAGATGATGTATTGTTCTTGTGTCTGACATGCCATATCTTATCTCTGTGAGAATTCCCAAAAAATGTCCCCCATTAACTCTTGAATTTAGAACAGATTATAACCATACATAGTACAGTATATCAATCTGACTCCAAATTCATACCAACCTGTTCAATGCTGTTTGTTTTATTCAGATGTGAAGAGGAGTTGTGAGGAAAAGTTTAACACTATTTATTAACAAGAAACAGTTTCAGAAACAGAGTCATTTTCCAGAGATTTCTGGGGTTCAATCTGCTTTCCTTAACCAACACCAGAACCCTGTGCCAGTCTCTGACAGACTGAACACTGCTGTCTTTCCCTGACTGGAATTTAAGGGAAAATGTAAGTAGATTCTGGTTGCACCTCTTTGGTGGGGCCAAATTCTTTCAGCATGCACGATACACCTGCAAGGTATTACTCTGGGCTTGTTGTTTACTTGCAACTCTGGATAGAATCTCTCTGCCATTCTTGAGTGGCAGGAGGAGCCAACTGGTCCCAGCTGTTCCCTATCCAGATGACACGCTTCCTTCAAAACACAAGTCAGAGTCTTACCATAACCTGACACTTGGCCATAGGTTACTCAATGGTGATACAGCCTTAGGGAAATTTAACTTTGTGAAAAGTACTAACCTTTGTATGGACCTTCATAGATAGTCCTCAAAAGTCATGACTCTTTCGTCTACAGCCGGTGGGTTTTCTCCTTCAAGCTCCCAAGTCTCCTTGTACCTCCTTGCCACCAACATGTGTCTGCTTTTCCTGGAACCCCTTATGATCACACATCTACAAACCATACAAGAACCAAACATCCAAACATCATCGACCAGCCTTGCTTTTGTATCTGACCTGCCACTCTCCAACTATAACCTATGACCTATCCACCTTATTCTTGGGGGTGTCACTGTAGAAGCAATAATGTGTCGTACTTCCGTTTGACCCCGGAAGTAGAATTTTTGCATTGGCTCATCGTTGTTTGCTTGCTAATCTGCGCGCATCGTAGAAGTTCTGTTAAAGTTCTGTTTTCTGTTATTTTGAGCTAATATTGTCACGAAGATGTCTTGAGGAGCTCGGGTACCTGTTGCGCTGTTCGTGGCTGTACGAATAATCAGACGAAGCTGAATTTGTGGCTGCAACTAGTGTGTGTTGAACATGCTCCGATAAGAAAAACCTGCATCCTTCTTTGTGGCTGGGCTACGAGAAACCACCTGAAAAAAGTCACCGTATCCTCCAAGGATCGAGAACACCAGGTATGATTTAAGAGACAGCTTTTAGTGTTATGATTTTATGTAGTCAGTAATTAAATTATACTAATATTTTCGTTCATAACTGGCAAATAAACACACGCACCTATATATGTATGCTGTGTGTGCGTTTATTTATACATATCTATCTATATATCTATATATATATATATAATATAGGTGTGTGTTTATATATATATATATATATATCCATCCATCCATCCATCTTCTTCCGCTTATCCGGGGTCGGGTCGCGGGGGTAGCAGCCTAAGTAGGGAGGCCCAGACTTCCCTCTCCCCAGCCACTTGGAGCAGCTCCTCCGGGGGAATCCCAAGGCGTTCCCAGGCCAGCCGAGAAACATAGTCCCTCCAGCGCGTCCTGGGTCTTCCTCTGGGTCTCCTCCCGGTGGGACGTGCCCGGAACACCTCACCAGGGAGGCGTCCAGGAGGCATCCTAACCAGATGCCCGAGCCACCTCAACTGGCTCCTCTCGATGTGGAGAAGCAGCGGCTCTACTCCGAGTCCCTCCCGGATGACTGAGCTTCTCACCCTATCTCTAAGGGAGAGTCCAGCCACCCTGCGGAGAAAACTCATTTCAGCCGCTTGTATCCGAGATCTTGTTCTTTCGGTCATAACCCAAAGCTCATGACCATAGATGAGGGTGGGAACGTAGATCGATCGGTAAATTGAGAGCTTTGCCTTTTGACTCAGCTCTCTCTTCACCACGACAGACCGGTACAGCGCCCGCTTCACTGCGGACGCTGCACCTATCCGCCTATCGATCTCACGCTCCAGTTTTCCCTCATTCGTGAACAAGATCCCGAGATACTTAAACTCCTCCACTTGGGGCAGGACCTCCTCCCCGACCCGGAGAGGGCATGCTACCCTTTTCCGGCTCAAGACCATGGCCTCGGATTTGGAGGAACTGATCCTCATCCCGGCCGCATCGCATTCAGCTGCAAACCGCTCCAGCGAAAGCTGTAGATCACGAGCTGATGAAGCCAATAGGACCACATCATCTGCAAAAAACAGAGAAGCGATTCTAAGGTCACCAAAACGGATCCTCTCAACACCTTGGCTGCGCCTAGAAATTCTGTCCATAAAAGTTATGAACAGAATCGGTGACAAAGGGCAACCTTGGCGGAGTCCAACTCTCACCGGAAACGAGCCTGACTTACTGCCGGCAATGCGGACCAAGCTCTGACACCGGTCGTACAGGGACCTAACAGCCCTTATCAAAGGGCCTGGTACCCCATACTCCCGGAGTACCCCCCACAGAACCCCCCGAGGGACGCGGTCGAATGCCTTCTCCAAGTCCACAAAACACATGTAAACTGGTTGGGCAAACTCCCACGCACCCTCCAGGACCCTGCTGAGGGTGTAGAGCTGGTCCAGTGTTCCACGACCAGGACGAAAACCACACTGCTCCTCCTGAATCCGAGGTTCGACTATCCGACGGACCCTCCTCTCCAGAACCCCTGAATAGACCTTACCAGGGAGGCTTAAGAGTGTGATCCCCCTATAGTTGGAACACACCCTACGGTCCCCCTTTTTGAATAGGGGAACCACCACCCCAGTCTGCCAATCCAAGGGAACTGCCCCGATGTCCACGCGATATTGCAGAGTCGCGTAAGCCAACACAACCCTACAACATCCAGAGCCCTAAGGAACTCCGGGCGAATCTCATCCACCCCCGGAGCCTTGCCACCGCGGAGCTTTTTAACCACCTCGGCGACCTCAGCACCAGAGATCGGAGAACCCGACCCAAAGTCCCCAGGCTCTGCTTCCTCAGTGGAAGACGTGCCAGTAGGATTGAGGAGGTCTTCGAAGTATTCCGCCCACCGACTCACAACATCCCGAGTTGAGGTCAGCAGCACGCCACCTCCACCATAAATGGTGTTGGTCTCGTACCTCTTTCCCCCCCTGAGACGCCGGATGGTGGACCAGAATCGCCTCGAAGCCGTACGGAAGTCATTCTCCATGGCCTCTCCGAACTCCTCCCACGCCCGAGTTTTTGCCTCAGCAACCACCCGAGCCGCATGCCGCTTGGACTGCCGGTACCTATCAGCTGCTTCCGGGGTCCCACAAGCCAAAAAGGCCCAATAGGACTCCTTCTTCAGCCTGACAGCATCCCTCACTGCCGGTGTCCACCACCGGGTTCGAGGGTTGCCACCTCGACAGGCACCAACAACCTTGCGGCCACAGCTCCGATAAGCTGCCTCGACAATAGAGGCGCGGAACACGGCCCACTCGGACTCCATGTCCCCCGCCTCCCTCGGAACGTGTTCAAAGCTCTCCCGGAGGTGGGAGTTAAAGCTCCGTCTTACGGGAGACTCTGCCAGACGTTCCCAGCAGACCCTCACGATACGTTTGGGTCTGCCAGGTCTGACCGGCATCCTCCCCCACCATCGGAGCCAACTCACCACCAGGTAGTGGTCAGTAGACAGCTCCGCCCCTCTCCTCACCCGAGTGTCCAAGACATGCGGCCGCAGATCAGATGAGACGACAACAAAGTCGATCATCGAACTGCGACCTAGGGTGTCCTGGTGCCAAGAGCACATATGGACACCCTTATGCTTAAACATGGTGTTCGTTATGGACAATCCATGACGAGCACAGAAGTCCAAT
>JBBPBX010008255.1:0-18452 GCA_038048925.1 Garcialebias charrua | reverse complement strand
AAAAAAAAGTATGTCCAGATGACATGATTTCACTTTTTTGTGATTTATTAACCTGGATGATTGAGCCCACTTACTTTTTTTTTTTTTACTCTCCAGCTAGTTACTCACCTACTTACCTATTCTTATCATTATTACTGTTTTTTATTTATTTATTTTTTACAATTCATATCTTGTTATTGTTGTGTGTAACTGGGATCCTGTGTATAGTTTCATTCCACCTCATGTAGCACATGATGTGAATGATAATAAAACCAACTTGAACTTGAACTTACCTGTATACCTCTATCATCAGCCTGGTCCAGGAATTTTTGTCAGCAAAATCTATTCAGTAATGGTATACTCACCCAACTCTATCTCCTGCTCACCCTCCATTTACCTTTGTTACCAGTTTTCTTGGATTTTCCTGGCTTCATTTTATTCAGCTTTGGGTTCAAAATATAATTACCAAAAGTGACTCCTCTAAATGTAATTATTTTCCTTGTGGTTAAATAGCTTAGTATCTGTCTAGTCTGACCACAATTTTTTTTTCCAGAAGACATTTCGTGTGTTCATACAGGCAGCTGCAAATTTCAGTCAAGCTTTTATCGACCTCTAGATTTGTTTATATTTTGTAAAGCAATTAGAGAGAAAAAAACATTTTAATTATTTTTTTTTTAAATTAAAATCAGGCAGCAATATACTTAATGCCACCAGTTTAAATATATTAAATCTTAAAAATAAAATACATAACAATTGCTTGTTCGTAAATATTCACCACCAAGCCAAACCTCATTTTTTAAAAATTAGAACAACTGGTTCAACTTTCTTTAAATGATTGGATTTACATGTTATAACAAAAAGTTTATTAAAAACACACAGATAAACCTTGTAACTACCCATTTAGCCATCTTACTCTGTCCATTCATGATGTGCTCTACTCCTCCATCCTTCCCCCTGTACCTTCCTCTCCTCTCTCTGGCGCTCCCTCCCGCTGAGTCTTTTGGCTGTGTCTTCTTGCTCAAATTAGGAATGGTACATGTCAAACCTATGGGATTTCTTTCTGCTGTTCTTATTGCTACTCCGGTGTTAGCTACTGAGGAGCATCTGCAGCAGCTGTGGGGAGAGCAGCGTTCGGTATCTGGCTTTAGAGGGCACGGAATGTCATGTCTCCTATGCAGGTAAAGCCAGCTGCATGTCTGCATTAAAGCTGTACTGCTGCTTCCCCCAAATCTTTGCCTGTACCACTACCATCCTGTTAGTCAGTCCCGTTTCTTTCCCCTCTCTCTCTGTCACTCTGTCTTTCTCTCTCTCTCTCACTGCATTTGTATGTTAAAAAAATGTGCTGCAGTTCACTCTGTGCTGTGTGCAGCTGTGCTTTGTGGTGAACTGAGCACGCTGTTAGATATTATCTGCCTCTAGTTGGGCTCTTTAGTCCCTTGTGCCAGACATTTATTCCATCAGTGGAAGCTTTGGAAGACAAAGTGATGAAATCCAGTTGAGTGTAAGTTTGCTCCTCTGTTGTCGTGTTTTTGCATGTGACGCTGCTGCTAAGTGCAACTCCTCCACTGTACCTGCAGGCAACATTATGTAATATCACATTGTGACTTTGTGAAGTGAGCGTAATGTGAGTCATCAGTGATAATGACTCAGCACCAGATCTGGGAGTTGTGCAACGCTCTGACACCTGCCATCACTGTGTCAAGTTGTAATGTAAAGATAAATGTGTAGTATCTCCGACTCCAACTATGTTGTGTGTTTAAGGCGGGTGACATTTTACCACTACTTTTCTATAATGTTTTAGTGATAAATTGCACTGGTAAAGATTCCAGTATTGTCTGTTTTCATGTGAACTATTTGCAACTCTTGAGTGGCAGGCAAGAGTTTTCATCTTGTAAGCTTTGGCTCATTTCTCTAAAGAACCACCTTGCTGTATTTAAGGACCAAGACTAACAGAAGATAATGCAGAGTGGACACTGGCTAAAGCCAAACTACATCCTGGGCTGGTCTGGAACAATAGAAAAAAGAGAGCTCTGGAAGACAAACGGTCTGAGATGAAGAAGCAAACATATCATGGCCAAGGGAAGGACGGATATTTGTGGATGTGAGACTGGACAGTTGGCAGCTGGAATGTAACTGGGTCAGAATGGTAAATCAGGTAGGAGAAAACAAGGAGGGCATGCTGTTAGAGAATTGGAACCATGAAAGGAGAGGAATAGAGCAAAGTCAAGAAAGCGGCAGAGTTATGAAGGAAGATGAGAGGGTTTAAGATAGTCAAGGAAGTAAATGAGAATTAGAGGAAAATAGTTCAGATGAAGAGAGTAATTCACAGAAAAGTACTGAGGGAGGTATTTAAAATTATACTCAGATTTAGGAAGGTAACATTATTCTGCTTGTAATGTTGAACCCACATGCAGGAAGACAGAAGAAATTGGGGGCAAAAAATAATAATAACTTTTGTTTTTTACAAATAACTACAACAAAGTGCTGACGGGACAGCAAATAAAACTTACTTTAGGAAAAGGCAGGTGTAGTAGACACAGCACCATGAAGCCTAAGAAAAGTAATGCCTGGACACAAAAGGAGTGAAAAGACAGACTTTATACAAGACTAATGAGACAAAGTGAGAAACACCTGGGGTGATTGGGATTCAGGACAGGTGTGACAGGAGCAGAACATAAGGAGGAGAAAACACAGGGCAGTACAGGAGGACACAACAAACAGACCCCCACCCCTCAGGGATGGCACCCGACATCCCCAAAGAAAAACCCCCACACAACTTAGGTGGAAGGATGGCGAGCACAGAGACATACCAGGATCAAAGATGCAAAAAAGACTGGCAGGTAGAAACCTGGAAAAAGCTAATACAAAGGCAACAAAGAACTCCAACCCCCAGAGTAAAGATGGATGGTCAGGAGACTGTCCAGAGTGGAACAAGAGTTCTGGTGGGCGGCCAGGAGACCATCCATTTTTGGGCATGACTGGCATCTACCTGGAACCTCTCTGACTCATGCTGAAGAGAGATGAGCAGACCACCAGGGAGGCTGTGGCAGCAGGCGGAGAGGCCACTGGAGAGACTGCAGCAGCAGGTAGAGAGGCCACTGGAGAGACTGCGGCGGTAGGCTGAGAGGTTGCTGGAGAGACTGTGGTAGCAGGCAAAGGGACTTCTGGAGAGACTGAGGGTGAACCAGTGATGAGAGCCACAGCAGGCAGCTGGAGATGGGACCAGCAGATCTGCGACTAAAGATACGACCGGTGACTCTGCAGAAGTTGATGAGACCATTGACTCTGAGCCCAGGAGAACTGTAGCAGGAGATGCAGAATGGCAGCCATTGCCCCGACACCCACAGAGAGGCATGGAGGAAGTGCATCATTATTCCTTATACCCCCGGAGAGGTACGGAAGAAAAAGGTGGTCATCCCAAACAACCATGGTGAGGCACAGAGAAAAAGGGTCATCATCTCCGACACCCATGGAGAGGCACGGAGGAACATGGTCATCGTCCCAGACATCTATGGAGAAGCACGGAAGAAAAAGTTGTCATCCCCAAGACCCACGGAGATACATGAAGAAACATGGTCATTTTCCTTGACACCCACGGAGAGGCACAGATGGAAAAGTTTGTTGTAGAATTGACTGCTCAGAACTCTGCTGTTTTGTCGGCTTGGCTGAGCTTGACTGATCTCCCAGACAGCAAGGGCTTGGTTGCCTCCCATCCCCCACAAAGGTTTCCACCGCTCTCCTAGCTGCATCTGGGAAGACTCTAATGGAGGGAGGAGCTGTAGGTCGGCAGGTCCGGTCTGGTTCTACCATCAGCCCCTCCTGTGGTGTCGGCGTGAGCCAGTACTGGGGTCAAACCATAGCTCATTATCTGGCTCTGGCTCCTCCTCTGGTGACCACTTGTGAAATTCAGGAAGGGAGCATGGTAGCACAGGGTAGCGAGTTGGTGGAGATGAGGAACGAGGCAGCAGCAAGAAGGCTATGGGCTTGAAAGCCAGGTGCATTGCCCAGAACTGAGATCTCTTCCTCTTTCCAGATATCTGTATACATTAATTTTTAGCATTTTTAGAGATACACTTTCTAGAGAGACACGAACAGCCGGAAACAAATTCCTTGTGTGTGTCAACATACTTGGCCAATAAACCTAATTCTGATTCTGATTCTGATTCTGATGTCATATAGGCAGGTGATCAGTTTTACTGATTTACCTATATATTAGATGTAAATTGGGCAGGGTTTAGACTGACACAAATTATCATCAATAATTCATGGGTTCTCACTTTTTCAGGTTAAATTATAAATCTGTGGCTAGGTGATGAGATGTAAAAGGCATGAAACATTAAACTATTTTGGTTCAGCAGAACTGAATCATTTAATTAGCAAATCATTAAATTATATCACAACATTTGTACATCTCTTGAGTGATCGATCAGTTTCCTATAAATTTACTTCAGCAGATGAAATCACGCGTCCGTATAACTTCTAGGTACAACAGACACAAGTAATGGGATGACATATTACTTTTATATCTGTAGGCACGTTTAACTTAAAGTTTACTCGCTTAAGATATAAGTAGCTTAGGAGGAATAAGATAGAGGAGTAAAAGAAGTAAGAAAAGGTGTTGAACTATCTTGAGATATTTTAACCAGAAACATGGCAGTTCCTCGGCGGCTTCCACTCGACTTCGGTCGAATGGACATCAACGTTTTACCTGTGCGAAGATTCTTGGTCTCTGCCCCGGTAAACTTACGTGCATGAACCGTCCGTTCTGCTACGGTTTACAGGCGACCAGCATCCATCTTACAGCGGCTCGCTCAAGTCTGCATCTACCTCACCGAGGTAACAGCCTCAGCTCCGGGTTTGGCTTTTCAAGATAAAAGATTCCTTGAAGGAATTTCATTAGAGTAGAGCTTAGAGCTCAAAGTGGGTTTATAACTGGCATATTATAAATCTTTAACTGATGACGCGGCCATTAACGTGTGACCAGCGTTCAGATCAGCTCTTAGGTGAAAACCTCATAGTTTAGTTTCACCCGCAGACTGAAGGATGAGACAGGAAGTGAAACCTTAAGAAGGGAGTGTGACCTGGTTACGTTCCAGTTCCCTCATTGATTTGTTTACCCAGTGGGAGAGAGTCAGAAAATGTGAAGGTCACTTCAGAATAGGAGAGAAAGGTGGTTTTTAGAACAGACAGAACACAGTCACCAGTCATAAGATAACTTTGATTAGGCTTTGATTCACGTGTTAACATTTCTAAAACAAATCTGAAAAGTATAACTTGACATATCTCTCAACTTTGCCATAGTTCTATTCATCATATGAAGAAGTGATCAACATTGGTAACAGCATAAACCATGAACATACAATGACAAGAGTTATTCTGTTAATTAATTCTGAATTAACACAAGTTAAAAGGAAGTCTCTTCTGATTGATTTGTGTCTTTTGATTCAAAATAAATGTAATAAAATAGTGTCCACTCGTCTCCTTGAGAGCCTCACGAAAAGTGTACCACTAAGAGTTTCAGAGACCGGGTTGTATCACTACACATACTTACCGGTACTTTCTTACTTGACTTACCTTCATTCTCCAGCCTGAGTCTGCCTTGGACCTTCACCCTAAAAACAATCCCCTTCATAGGGACATCCAACTGGAATGATTTCTTGCTTACCTTTGCCACTCTCTTACACCAACCTATGAACCTCACCTACCAAACTCACCTTCATGGACCTGAAATATTTCCCTCATCTCCAAGCCTGAACACCTACAACCAGAGTAAGCCTCCTCTGTTTATACACAAACCTTCCAGAAGATCTTGTCTTAAAGAAAACACTTACCATCTTCATTCTGCTTCCAAAGATGCTTACCAGTTTTCTCCCAAGTCCAGCCTGTAAATATAGAAAATATTGTAGATAAAGTAATTGTTATTCTTTACATTCAGTCTCTTAAGTCTTCCAGGGTTCCAGTTAATCACACTCTGAGAAAACAAACAATACCAATGTGTCAAAATCCCCCCCAAAAGGTCACAAACTAAACAAGTGGACTTTATTTGTAACTGAAGAAGTTTTGCTTATCATCCGAGAAGCTTTCTCAATTATGTGTGGGATTTAAGTTATAAAGTTGTGGTGTTCTGTAAGTTTACATAATGCAGGTTGACACATGCAGACTGACCTCTCAATCCTCACAATAGAGGATCATTCAGGTCTTTATTAGTCCCACCCACAGAGGGACCACTCTGGTCCCATGGTTGAAATTCCTGATAGGTGTGAAAGTGGCTGCGTATCAGGAGAAAGCTCCTCGGATGAGAAGCGAAACGTCTTCTTTTACAAATAAAGTCCAGTCGATTTGTTTGTGACCTTTTTTGGGGGGGATTTATCATGTCCTGGATGACTGAGAATCTTCACCAGTGAAATGTGTCAAAACTTTTATTTGAAAGAGAAAAAAAAAATACTGACCACCTACTGTATATACTGTACTGTACTCCACTTTCATGGCTATAATTCATGGACCTTCCTATCAAACATATACGGTATATATTTTTTAAGTTGGCTATTTGAACATTTAAATGTGGCATACCTTTTTATCACCTACTGAGATAGGTATGAAAGCAATGTTGTCTTTGGCCATGTCTGTGTATATGGGTGTGTGTTTGTAGTATAAGCAAAATATTTCATGAACCACTGTATTTATTTTTGTAATGAAACTCAAAGTGATCACTGAATACATCTACTGTAAATCTAATTAACTTTTCTATTCAACTTTATTCAGTAGGACTGCCACAATGGCAAACACACACATATCTTTAACTCAGCCAGTTGTACAGATACTAAGTTCAAATTTGTTCAGTTTAGGAGCTCACCATCACCTGCAACACATACTGAAGCACTAAACATCGGGCAACATTTTTTGTATAACTTTGGCATTAACTTCTTGTGTCAGTAATGCTATCAGTTTGTTTGTCTGTAGCTTTAGCAATATATCTCATAGATCAGTAGATTTTAATAAAAAAAACTCAGAAATAATTGGAAAGATAATCTTTAACTTGAGTTACTATTGGAGGCAATGAAAGGTGTAACTTTTTTGCAGATACAAGAAAATTCACTGATTTAAAAACGCTTTGTATGGAAAATGTATTTCAACTGGTGTCAGTATTGTGTTAATATTCACGCAGTGGTTGTAGGTAAAATTACTAGGCTGTCTCTTTTCTGCAGGTCTGACAGTGCAACAGAAAGAATAAGGTAAGGCTGCTTCCCTGATCCATTTTTTCCCCCCACTTACAGTACTTTCTTTTTCTCCTGAAAGTATTGTGGCGATTTATCCTACTGTGTTGCATAGTGGACCTAGTCTCAGTGTCAATCCATTTGCTCCTCCATCCAGTCCTGCATGTCAGAATCAGAATCAAAATAAACGTTATAATCATTGTACCAAAATACACAGAAATTATGTTTGTACAGTTGTCCGAAAGATGGGCGGAGTGCACGTTGTTGCTGCTACTGGAACGCGGCCTCTTATCCTTTTCAGACTACTGTACTTTTTTTAGGTAAAAAAGGGAAAAAACGAGGTGATTATAGTGGCATTACAAAAAAGATCTCTTCACAGCTTGTCTTATTAGGACTCAATTTAAGACATCAAAAACTCTGCCAGCAAGCACATTTATAAACACTTAACATATGACTTTGACAGCAAGGTGGTGAGATTTCTCCATGAAGCACTTCCAGAGAGACCATAGTCCTAATAAGATGTGCTGGCACAGTTCTGATAAGCCTCCACAGAAGTTCTCGAGAGGTTGTGATACTTTGTAGATTAAGCTTTTCCTTAGTTTACACATTTCCCAGAAGAAATTTGATAAGTCGTCTTGTTTTTGAGGCCAACTGAAGTCAGATTCAGATAAGCCACAACTGTTGATTTTTTCAGGCAGACAGTTTTTTTCTTGTCAGCCTTGAGTCCTGCTGGTACTTTCAAGATCCAAAATGGCCAGATTAGTGGGCCTTCCACTGGTCCGAGCTTACGAGCCTCCCAAGGTTGTTTTCAACCTGCTGGAGAGTCTCAGAAGCCGCAAGTAACCTGCGATTCTCACAAATTGCTTATATTACGGTTTAGTTTGTAATTCAGCTGATTTTGAGTCCTCGAAGCACAAACCAAACCTTCACAAGGCAGGCAGCCTGACAAGGGCCAAATTAGCTTCAGCTATCTTCTTTGTATGTTGACCGACCAGGAACCAGCCAATTCCAAAAAGCAGGGAACCTGTTATCATAAATCCAATTGTATATGTATTCGGCATCCTCTTAGACAGAATGGAAAGACACATCAGCTCCCACAGCCATGGCATATCCTGCACCATGAATCTCAGCAGGACACGAGGGCTCTCCAGGACGCTGTCACTTTGATGAAAATACTTTGTTGATTGCGTTGAAAGTCCAGTTGACCAGATCCATGACAGCAGTTTTTGTTTTGGAAGATGTGTAGGAGCTCTGATACACAGACAGAGAGCAAAAAAAAAGCAGGAGGAGAACAGGAGAGGGAAGAAAAGGTCTCCGTCTTGCACGAGAGTGAGTGAGAGAAAAAAGTGTCAGCTTTACGGCTTTGCCAACTAAGGTGTCTGGATGTGCTTTATTTTTTAAGAGGTTGTCAGTAAGAAGAGTTGCAAGCCATATAATGCTTTTGTTTTCATTTTTATTGGACGAACAACATCAGGCACAAACAGGGCGTCATGAGTTGAACAACATTGTTGTTGTTTTTGGTCCTCCAGCTGGCCAGACAGCGACAGGTCAGCACTGTGGATGTTTGCTGTGAGAGGACACTTCATTCACTCGGCTGTTTAAAGCTGTACTGTCACAAGATACTCTTAATCTGATGCACAAATGTTCAAGTTGTAAACTACAGAGGTGAGTGTATTTTGAGGTGCACCTGATGAGTCATACATGAGCAAATAATTATGAGTAAAGGCTTTACAGTGTGATTACCTTGGCCAAAGAAATATTGCAACAAATAGATTTAGTTTTCCCTTAAAACATCATTTGCAAATACAAATAAGTTATCTTTCTGATTTTCTGATTCAGTCCACGTTGGGCAAAATGTGCATCTAAATGTGTCATATTTATTCCTTCAGCGTGCATCAACCATTGCTTCGTGTTGGTGCTTTAAATGGGAGAGAATAATAATAATAATAATCTTTATTTGTATAGCACCTTCCTACAATGCCTTGCATTGACCAAGGTGCTTAACAGGATAGAAAATATTAAATCAGGTACAATAAATCAGTGAAAATAGAAATAAAAACAGCAGGAATAAAAGGAGGCAGTGGAAATAAAAATGCTACATACTAAAATACCAAAAGTAATAAAAGTTACACACTGAAAGCTTTTTTGAACAAGTGGGTCTTCAGTCTGGTTTTGAACAGAGTCAGATCAGAGGTGGCACGCAGCTCAAGGGGGAGACTGTTCCAGGCTTTTGGGCCGGCAACAGAAAAGGACCGGTCTCCCCATTGTTTGTACCTTGAGCGAGGCACCTCCAGCAGGTGTTGACTGGCAGATCGTAAAGCTCTGCCGGGCTGATGGACTTTCAAAAGTTCTGAGATGTACAGAGGTGCGAGTCCATTCAGAGCTTTGAAAACAAACAGCAGCAGCTTGAACTGTATCCTGAACTGAACCGGGAGCCAGTGTAGAGAGGACAGGACAGGAGTGATGTGTTCATATTTTCGTGTGTTGGTCTAAAAGCGAGCGTCAGAATTCTGTACAAGTTGTACAAATAAGTTAGCATAGTGTTTGAACCTGGGGGTTTTCCTGCTATTTTACCTTAAAGTGCTACAAAACAACTGCATTTGGTCACTGTGATCCCTGAAAACCTGTTGCCTCCCAGTTCTTCTGTTGGTGATTTCACCCTGCAGCTCCACAGCTGTTATTGACCCACAATTACTACAACTTTACACAGCTAGTTATGGACATATATGTGATGGTGTACATCTTTACCTGAGGAATCATTATGGGTGAATTGATCTGTATTAACTTTCTGATCTGACACTGTTTTCTTCTCAGTGAGGATAAAATGCACCTTGGACAGTTCACATACACACTTTATGCTCCTCCTCTGTCTGTGCTTCTCGCTGGTGTGAAATCATTGCTATAAGTTTACATGTACAGTACATGTGACAAAAATATAAGAAACTTTACAGTTCACAGTGTAGTGAAGTTGTTGAGGTACGGTATGTTATATCTTTGAGGGTAGATGCAGTTCCGTTTCTTTGTTTGGATCTAAACTCCAAATGCCGAAACTCTGTGAGAAAACCATTGTGCTTAAATACCCTCTAAGTATAGAAAACCAAACAGAGTCATATTTCAACGTATTTATGTGATTTTCAGAACATTGTAGTCAGTGGAATGGAAAAGGTTTATTGGAGGCATGTGTACAGAATTACCAGCAGAGGGCAGTGTTAGATATGTAACTTTGAATCAGGCATTAGATAAGCCTGCTAAACAGTTCTGGGGTCCTTAAGTAGTAATGCTGCACATCATAGATATCATATATATGATATCTATGCTGCACATCACAGTACAGTATACAGTACACTAGTATGTTCTTGTGAAGGTAATGCAGCTCTGATCTTTGACACAGCACATGCAGGGTGAATACTTTTGTCATTTCTGGCCAGTATAGTTGGTGAATCTGCAGAATCTTAGGAAATGTGTATACTGTATTCTGAAAAAAATTCAGTTCAGTTTATTTTATATAGCGCCAAGTCACAACTGACATCATCTCAGGGCACTGAACAGAAACATTCATATAAAACTAAGTTATTATTCATCTGAGGAGCAGACTGCTTTTGAGTTATTTCATCACAGACTCTCATCGTGAGCAAGCATGAAGGCAACAGGCAACAAAAATACACAATTTCCAGCATCAAAATAAAAACAGATAAAGCTTTAAAAAAAACTACAAAAATATAAGAATGGCATATGTAACTAAAAACATGACTCTGTGTGTCAATTATACAGAACCGCATACAGATGCAGGTGTTACAGTTCAAAATCAGTTAAATACAGTTAACGTGAAGTAACTCACAGAAAAAAGTCACTAAACTAAACTAAACTGGACTTCTGTTATTTAGCTGACGATGTTTTGTTTTCCAACATGCACCCCCAAATCAGAGGCCATGGTCCTCGATCGGAAAAGGGTGAATTGCTCTCTTTGGGTGATGGGTGAGGTTCTGCCTCAAGTGGAGGAGGTCGAGTATCTCGGGGTTTTGTTCACGAGTGAGGGAAGTATGAAGCGTGAGATTGACAGATGGATTGGTGCAGATTCAACAGTATTGCGGACTCTGTGCTGGTCCATTGAGATGAAGAGAGAGCTGAGCTGTAAGGCAAAACTCTCTGTTTACTGGTCGGTCTATGTTCCTACCCTCACCTATGGTCACGAACTCTGATTAGTGACAGAAAAAATAAAATTGTGGATACAGGCGGTTGAAATGAGTTTTCTCTGCTGGGTATCTGGACTCTCAGAGATAAGGTGAGAACTTCAGATATCCGGGAGAGACTCGGAGTAGAACCGTTGCTCTTCTACATCGAGAGGAACCAGTTCAGGCGATTCGGGTATCTGGTAAGGATGCTCCCTGGGCGGCTCCCTAGGGAGGTGCTTTGGGCATGTCCAACTGGGAGAAGACCCAGGGGAAGACCTAGAACACAATGGAGAGACTAAGCCTCTCAAATAGTCTGGGAACACCTTGGAGTCCTCCCAGAAGAGCTGGAAGAGGTGCTGTGGAAAGAGATGTCTGGGCCTCCCTGCTCAAGCTGCTACCCCCGCGACCCAACTTCAGAACAAGAGGAAGATAATGGATGGATGTATGGATGAAAAATGAATATTTTGAATTGGTAAAGCCCGGGAAAATTTGGGAAGCAAAACATCTTCAGCCAAAGGATAGAAGTCCAGTTGTTTTTGGTTTAAACCTTTATATGGATGAGGATTAAAGATTCATATTTTTTCTTTTCTGCTTTGTTTAATAATTATGGATGTATTTGTCAGAGGTTTGTCGTTAAAGAAACATTGACCTAATTTTGTTCTGCTGCTGCAGCAGAAACAGGAAGCAGAGTTTTTTTTTTTTTTGTGCTTTAATGTCAGCACATTTTGTACTTTGTTCTTTTATTCATGGCACACTTGACAGACCCACGGAAGGCCGTCTGTATTTCACTTACTGATTTATTTTATTTTTTGGTGGGCTAATCCTTTTGTTATAAGTCTGGCCTTACAATTTTTTGTGTTATTATTGGACTTGCTTTATTTATTTATTTATTTATTGTGTTTAAGTCTTTTTTTTTTGGTTGCGTTCACTCAACATTGTTGTGTTTTTGTCAGACCTTAGTGTTTTAGGCTTTTAATTTGTTGCAATTGGTCCTTATGGAGCTATGCCATTGCCCCATACGACATCAGTTTATTCTTGTTGGGAGGCAATGTCCATATTACTGGCTTTTGTGGTGACATTTTTTTCACCAGTCTTCATCCTTATGTGTTTTAGCTTAAATTAAATTAAACGTATTTCCCATTTTGTCATGTCAAAAATCTGTGTATAGAAATTGCAGCAGCCAACTGATCTAGTTACATTTATTCAAGTAATTATGTACTTTGTACATTGTGTCATATATACTTTGTACAATTATTATGCTTAAGTTCATAGTGATATCATTTGAGTTTAAAAAAAACTATGTCTAAGTGATAAAAGTGGAATAAATTTTAAAATAAATGTAAACCTCAAGAGACAGACACATCCTGGTAGCTCACTGGAAAAGCATTGCGCCAGTAGCTGCTCCAAACCTTATCCACACCTAGTGGGTTCGATTCCCACATGGTCTAACTTTTTTTTATTTTATTTTTTTTATAGATTATTTATTCATTCCAGATTAAAAAACACAATAAAACTATTTACAAAACAACAAGAAATATAACAATACATGAAATGAAAGGAAGCAGAAGAAAATAAGATTATTTTCTTCTAATAATAATAAGATTATTTTCTTCTTCTGCGTCCTTTCATTTCATGTATTGTTATATTTCTTGTTGTTTTGTAAATAGTTTTCTTGTGTTTTTTTAATCTGGAATGAATAATCTAAAAAAATAAAAATAAAGTTATACCATGTGGGAATCAAACCCACTAGATCTGGATAAGGTTTGGAGCAGCTACTGGCGCAATGCTTTTCCAGTGAGCTACCAGGACATGTCTGTCTCTTGAGGTTTACATTTATTTTAAAGGAATCGCCCCTCATAAAATTCTGGCTACACCCCTGGGAAGTGACAGGTGAATCCACGGAGCGTGAACGTGGAATACAACATAAAATGACTGTTACCACTGCAACACACACTGGACATCCTTATATTTAAAGACCGTGTAAAGTGAATTTCAATATTTTCTTAAATAAACTTTATAAATGTCATAATTGTAATGTTGTAAATGAGTAAAAAGTCTCAAAATTGTAGCTCAATTAATTTTGGAGTTATAGATGAAACTGTGTATAAAGATATGTCTCTTTCAGGATTTTTTAGGCGTGTTTTAAACGTGACCGCGTTTCGTCACGCGGTTTTCATTAGTATAGCCCCACCCCCTGCTGCTCCAGCCGTATAAAGTCGTTCTTCGCATGGGTGGAGCCATTCACTCGCGAATCGCAGATAGCATCAGATAGCAATAGCATAGATATTTTGTTCACTGTTAGCTAGCTAATCAATTATGCCTCGTTCCTGCATCTTCCCTGGATGTCGCAATGGTCAGGGCACCCACATTGAGACGCAGGAGGGAGTCAGAACAAACCCAGGCATGCTGCTGTAGCGGCCACCTGCACCTCCGCGTTGCCCCCCCCCGCGCGCGTGTGTGTGTGTGCGCGTGTGTGTGAGAGCGATCCGTGCGCGCCGTGAAACGCCGTGACTCCGCTGACACAGATGAGATAACTTATCAACGTGATTACTCTTTATTTGATCACAAACACAGACCCCGCATGCGATGTGACCGGGTCGGACCGGGTGCAGCGAGTCCGCTCATCTTCTAAAATAGCGCTTATTATTAAACACATAACAGCGGAGTTATGAATTATCTTTGTGTCCTCAACTTTAAAAACAAAACCAGAGTTGTTAGTGCACTAAAAACAGCGTAACTCTTGGAAAAAGGAGCTGCTGGCAGCCAGAACGGAGCAGATGGATCTCTGCTTCACCCGTCTGCCTGTCCAGACACAGCTCAGCTCTGAAGGGGGCAGGACACGGCGCTGAAACCACGCCCACGCGCTGACACGCCCCCACCGTTTCAGATTAAGGGAAAATAATGTTTTTTCATGATTTTTGACACTTAATTTTATAAGGAAAACAATGTTTTTAATCAGTCAGATTTATATGGGTGATTAATAACACATATTTATGCCATGTGACAAACTAAAAACACATTTAATTTCACTTTACACGGTCTTTAACAGATGTAGGCCTCACTGGGCTGCGACTGTTGGAGATTAGTTGGTGCTTTTAAACTTGACTCGTCAATTCAAGAAAATAGGCACAGTTTTTGTTTGAAATCTCAGTGAATTCTGAGTGTTTGCAATAAAAACAATTAAGTGAACAGAAAGCCAATTCAGCAGATTTTGCGCAGATAATTTTTGTAAATCCTAGTTTATTTGTTTGCGCACGGTTTGCGACTGGATTCTAGGCCTTGCATATGATTGTGTTGCCCATGTTTAGCCACATTGCAACTGCTTTGGCCCACTTTGTATCCTGGCAGCCAGTTTCATGTTTATGATTTATTTGTCTAGCGTACGTGCAAATTTGGATCAGCGTTTTAATTTAATTTTTTAGTCTAAAAATGCCGCTCCACATTTCCCTTCTTTGGAACATTAATGGTTTGGCCCACTTTGTATCCTGGCAGCCAGTTTCATGTTTATGATTTATTTGTCTAGCGTACGTGCAAATTTGGATCAGCGTTTTAATTTAATTTTTTAGTCTAAAAATGCCGCTCCACATTTCCCTTCTTTGGAACATTAATGGTACACTGGCAGATGAGGCAAACGCACTTCAAATATGACATAGTGAAAAAAAAGTCCTCCTCCTATTCTGTATGGAAATGGTAGGTTTTTTGGTTCTTACTTGGTTCAGCTCCCCAACTCATTTTATACCCTTTTTTGAGTATAGATTAGAAGAAATAAACTGGAGGCTATTGCTGTATTTTCCACTGTACAAAGTACATGCCGCACCGTTGTATAAATAGAATCTGCCCAAATATGTCTAATAAAGTGGAAAAATCCATAAATATGTCACTTTGAAATATACAGTACATTGCATCTATTAAAGTGGAAAAATCATAAATATGTCACTTTGAAATATACAGTACATTGCATCTATTATGCATCACCTGTGATGAGTCGCGTTTGTTACGTGTCACCGCTGACAACCCGGAAATATGGGGCGTGTTATGCCAAAAATAGATTGGCTGCCAAATGGCAGCCGCTGAGGTGTGCACGGGAGGACTTTAACAATAATTTAACTAGATTAACACTTAATAACAATTATTTTTTTGCTAAAAATTATAGTAAAGGTGTGTCTCAGTCTAACTTTTGCTTAATAAATGCACTTTGACCGTCAAATCAGCTTCAATTCAAAAGCTGATACGTGGAAGTAAGTGCGCGCACGGGACGAGTCGCTGTGCAAATTTAACGAGATAACCACCTAAAAATAATTGTGTTTGCTCGAAATTATAGCAAAGGTGTGTTTCAGTTGAACTATTCCTTAAAAAATGCACTTTAATGGTCAAATCAGCTGAATTTCAAAAATAGTTTTGCTGCTGAGGTGCTGCGAAGCAGGCACGTGCAGCGGGACTAGCCGCTGCATTTCTTTAAAATTTTACAAGATAACAAAAACAATTGTTTGTTTGCTCAAAATTATAGCAAAGATGTGTCTCAGTCTAACATTTGCTTAATAAAAGCCCACAATCAAATCAGCTGCATTTCAAAAGTATTCGCTACCTCTGTTCTCCGGGAGCGCACAGAGGGAGCAAAAAAAGGAAGGAGGAATGCTGCTCGTTTCTTCGAAATTTAACAAGAAAAACACCTATAACAATTATTTGTTTGCTCGAAATGATAGCGAAGGTGTGTCTCAGTTGAAATTTTAGATATCTGGTGAAGGTTCTCAGTCATCCAGGACATGGTAAATTTGAAAAAGTTCAAGACAAAAATAATAAAGTATAATAAATAAAGTCCAAGTGTTTGTCTTGTACTTTATTGAATTTGTCATTATAGCCATGTTTACCTATTACATGATGCAGCAGCATGCCTTACTACTCTTCTGCCATCTAGTGGCAGAAAATTGTACTGTTCAAATTTTTTTCAGTCAGAATGAATGAAAATGATCATATCTCAGCCAAAAGTTGGTTTATAAATATGGGAAAAGATCCATAGTGGCAGGGGAACCGACTTGGGACCCGAAGGACCCAGGTTCGAACCCCAGTCACGGCATAACTTGTGGTGTGTTTGAGCAGCACACCTCATCCCAATTGCTCCCCAGCGCGCTTTCTATAGCTGCCCACTGCCCCACCTGGTGGTGATTGGGTTAAATGCAGAGTCAAATTTCGTCTTGTATGGGAACATACACAGATGAAAAAAATGTGACATTATTATTTATTATTATTATTATAAATATGTCGATTCGGCCTATAAGTCGCAGGGCATGTACATTATGCAAAAATCCTTGACCTATACAGCGTAAAATACAGTACTAGGCAATGCTTTGGCTTGCTAGTTTTTGTCGTGGTTGTATGCACATGTGTGGTGACCCATGTGTCTGAAAAAGTCAGGTCAGGTATGTCGATCAAGTGACAAATTTCATAGTGAGGATGGATGATAGGTTGATGTCTATTTTTTTTAATGTCATGCGATTGACCCATACTACCTTTGTGATCGACCGGTAGATTGCAGTCGACATATTCAGCACCCCTGCTCTAAATGATCCTTCCATCCCTTCCTTATACTATTATTGTTTACCATATATCTTAGATCCTTGTATACTGTTTCTTCTTTTTTTATATATATACTTTATTTTATGTTTATTAATTATATTTTTGGGTGTAACTGGGACTTGAAGACACAATTTTGTTACACCTCATGTACCACATGTGATGTGAATGACAACGTCACCTTGACACTAAAATTGTAATGATTTGCTTTGATATATTGAGATAAAAAAAAACTGTGCTACTAATAAATTGATTTAGTTAATCTGAAATAGGGGTGGGCGATATATCGAATATACTCGATATATCGCGATATTTTAAATGTACGATGGTTAAAAGGGCTTTATCGTGTATATCGAGGATCCTCCTGCTGTCGCGCGGGCGCCCACTCGCCCCCCTCCTTCCTGCAGGCTGCAGGAGCTTCAGAGACTCAGCACAACATGTAAACACGGCAGAGCGCTGCACGCTGCTGAGGGGGAAAAACAATGTTCTTTCTGAGCTAGTTTGGATTAAATTGTCAGATGAGGGCATAAAAAATGTTTTTGTAGACGATGCTGAAAATAGTCCCGAAGAAAGGTCCGAACTACGAATCTTTTTCACCATTTAAACAGCGGAGTGGAGCATGATGAAACAGCAGAACCAAGTGTTTTTCCAGCTGCTGCTTCATTAAAACAAACCACGGGTCTGAGCTCATTTAGTCATGCGTGCACCGCAGAGAGAGGTGGAGACATTATTAAATCAGCATTTTATCATTATCGCTAAAGACACGGTCCTTAGCGGCTAACAAGATGGCTAACGCGTTAGCCGTCTTCTTCCACAGCTGAGACTAACCGTGTCTTTAGCGATACAGCTGATTTAATAATGTCTCCACCTCTCGGTTCACGTTTCTGAGTGGAGGCTGTCGTGTTTTTACACAAGGATTCAATGCGACACTTTGTAGAGCAACTTAGAGAACGTCTTCGTGAATCCGGAAACAACCCCCTGACCCTTTCACAATAAAACCGGATACAGTACACAGAGGCTCACATTTACTGCAGTACACAATACCTGTGATAAATCTGTTCTTGTTCAGAGGTTTTGCAGACATTGCCTGAACTTGGCACAGTTTGAAACTTGTGCACACATTTTGTGGTTTGTTGTTAAAAATTACCAGCACATGCAAATAGTTTAGAGTTGTTACCTGTGACTGTTCTGGGTCAGTAAATTTTATGGCCACTGTTTACACTTTTGTTTTTGTATTTTAAAGGCCTTAAATGTTTTGATTTAATATTTTTTTAATGTTAAAAGCACAAGAGCACCTTTTTAAGTTTAAATTATTTATTCTTCCTTTTTGCTTGAAGTACTTTTTATTTATGTGTGCAATTGATGGTTAAAATAAAATATTTAAGTTTGTTCAAATTTAGTGTTGACATTTTTTAATCAATTTTGAATCATTTTTTCATTGATTTTGGAGATATCGCGATATATATCGTGTATCGTGATATAGCCAAAAAATATCGCGATATAATATTTTCCTCAT
>JBBPBX010008254.1:40029-50074 GCA_038048925.1 Garcialebias charrua | reverse complement strand
TTCCCTTTACCATACCATACCATACCATTTTATTTATAAAGCACTTTAAACAGGAACAAGTCCACACCAAAGTGCTGGACAAACAAACACGCAACAGGCAACACATACAATGAAGTACAACACGAAAAACATAAAAACATTGCAGATCATAAATCAAACGATCCAGTACAAATCAGCTGGCATTGAAAGCAATGGAGTAGTAGTGAGTTTTTAACCGGGATTTGAAAACCGAGAGGGAGGGGGCCTGTTTGATGAGCAGCGGTAACTCGTTCCAGAGTCTTGGGCCTGCTACAGAGAACGCCCTGTCACCCCTGCGCTTAAGGCGAGTTTCTGGAACTATTAAGAGTACCTGATCCTCTGACCTCAAAGCACGTGGAGGGACATATGGGTGCATTTAGTGCATTATTAAATGCAGCAGAAAGCGCCTCACGTTAGCACCATCCCCCATCCCGAGCGAGCGCTTGGTGACAGTGGGAAGAAGCATCTTCCTTTCAACGGGAAGAAAACCTCCAACAGAACCAGTCTCGGGATGAGCATCCGTCCTCAGCGAGCTGGCGTTTGATGGATTGTTTTCTATGGTAAGACAAACAAATAATAACAAATACAGTAATGGGTTAACAAATCAAAACTTGAACAGTAGAGCGAGTAAAGACAGCAGCAGAGTGATGAGATGTAATGTGTCCTCCATTAATCTAAACCTATAGCAGAATAACTAAAGGATACTTCAGGAAACTCAACCCTAATGAAAGGATCTATAAAAAAAATGAACGTCTTATAGTAGACTCCCATTCTACTTTTAGAATCTCAAGGAACCCCGAGTAAACCTGCAGGTTTACTCAGGGTTTACTCCAGTTTACTGCAGTATTGAGTACAAGTGCTCTGGAAAATATGGAGTTTTTTTTTTTTCATTCAACCTTTATTTATACGGGTTAATCCCATTGAGTCTTTGGGACTCATTTACTAGAGAGACCTGATTTTAACAAAGCGCGACGACGGCAGTGGACAACAATAGACAACAATAGACAGTCATGAACACATTGAGATTTTCTTTTTTTGTTAACAAGTGAAAATACAATGGTAGTTAAAAGAAAATGTAACAAGAATCACAAAAGAATCGCACCATGTGTTCAAGTTAAGGTCGTCTTTCATCATTTTCGTGTGTTTCTATCTCCCAGGTTGGACGTGTCGTGACGACTGTCGATACCAGTGCATGTGGACCACCGTGGGCCTTTACCAGGCGGAGGGTTACAGGATCCCACAGTTCCACGGCAAGGTTAGTCCCTCTCATAGAGAACCCAGAGTGTGCTGTATCGTCATATAAGCAAACACGACGACTCCACGCGAGGAGTCAGAAGAAAACTGGTGCGTTTTGTTTTCTCCCAGTGGCCGTTTGTTCGTTTCCTGTGTTTTGAAGAGCCAGCGTCTGCGCTGGCGTCTCTGCTCAACGGCCTGGCCTGCCTTCTCATGATGCTGCGCTACCGGAGCACGGTGCCGCGCCAGAGCCCCATGTACCACACCATCAACGCCTTCTCTCTGGTTAGTTATGGAAGTGAAAAATACAGGTAGTCCTCGAGTTACGACGTTTCGTGGTTACGACGCATCTCCCATTAAAAAATAATAATAATTTTGAAAAGCTGAGTTACGCAGTTTCTGGTTTTACGCCGTAAACGTAGCGGCGGAGGAATACTGCACTGTACTCTCTAAAATAGCTAAGTCTGGTCCTCTGGACATTCAAAAAACAAAACAAAACTGTACTGTGAACGCGGTTTTACGTCGTAAACGGAATGCGGAATACGGCAGATGGACCGAGCTGGACGGTGGTTTTACGTCGTAAACGTAATAGAGAATACGGCCGATGGACGGAGGAATACGGCGTCACCAGCATCCCAGTAGGCCATAACTCTTTTTTTCCCTTCATTATGGCTCCCAAACGTATGTGTTTTTTGATAATTATGTAGGGTACTGTGTTAGGATAGGCTAAGTGCTTGGTAATACAGTACTGTACATGTATATGGTGCAGTATGTACGTATATTTCGACACGTCGAAAATTGGTTTATGACGCCGCGTAGGAACGGAACTACGTCGTAAGTCGAGGACTACCTGTACATAAAAGAGAATACAACTGTTGTGTCACTTGTGCTCTTTCTTGCTGCAGAATGTTTTTCTCTGTCTACACAATTAAACCTCTGTGTGTTGGTTAAGGTATCTCTGAATGCGTGGTTCTGGTCCACAGTGTTTCACACCCGGGACACCTATCTCACTGAGGTAATGGTCGTTAAGGGTCTAGATATGTGTTATCAACCAGTTTCTTACCATATTTCATCTGCTGAAGCAAAATAAATCATATAGCTCACCCTTTAGCTCTTTGTTTATACAGTATTTACTCTTGTTCAGTCAGGCTTGGTAATTATCTGTAGCTGATCACTGTTTATACAAGCCGATGACCTGAATGTGGCTGAGAGCTACCTTTATGGCTTTTTAGTTTATTGTTGAATAAAAACAAAACTCAGAAATCTTTTTTGTATTTTATGGTGAGTAGAAAGAGCCAGTTTAGACTATGACCTGCTGAAGTAAACTGTTTAGGCTAATGAGTTTAGCAACTCAATAGCATCTGATGTCATTAGTGACAAACTTTTTAGCTTCTTTTCTGTTTTCATTTACCAACAGGCTCAATCCTCTGTTGATTTTAGTTTGTGTCGATAATAAAAATGTTGTTTTCTCCTTCCAGAAAATGGACTATTTCTGTGCAACAGCAGTCATTCTTTACTCAATCTACCTGTGTTGTGTCAGGTAAGCTCTAAAGCAGCAATTATCACCTTGTAGTGGAATACATTAAACATTTTAACTGTTTTAAATTTTGGTCTGCTCGCTTTGGGGTACATTTTTTAAACTTACAGTAAATTAGTAAGAAATCCAACAAAATCAAACAATGATGTAACTGGTTTTGAAAGTAAAAGTGCCCCTAAAATGTGTTTAATGTCTCCGAGTTAGCTTTTTATTCTCACAGTACAGTAGATATAATCACATTGTATCTTTTTTCTAGAACTCTGGGTCTGAGGCAACCTGGGATATCCAGCATGGTGGGCGTTCTCCTCATCTTGATCTTTACGTCACACGTGTCCTACTTGACTTTCGTTAGCTTCGACTACGGCTACAACATGGCTGCCAATGTCACCATCGGTAATCAAAAGTTCCCTAAAGTCTCGTTTGGACCAGGATTAAGAACTGATTTATGAGAAGGAATGTGTTCGTTTTTTGTTTTTGTTTTTTACTGTGGACCACTAAACACATTTATTGAACGCACTCGAATACAAGCCGTGCCCACTAAAAAAAAATTTATAATAATTTTTTGCATATATTCATTCAACCTTTATTTAGGCAGGTTAATCTCATTGAGCCTCAAGGACTCATTTACAAGAGAGACCTGGCTACAAACAAAGAATGATGACAACAGCAACAGTAGATTTTCCATGGACAATCAACAATCGACAATCATAAGAGAGTCATACAGATAAAAAAAAAAAATCAAGTTAAAACAAAGATGTCAAAGTAGAAAAACAGACAGATTATAAAGCATATGTAGAAAATCAAAAACAGGAACATGTCTGCATTGGTTTTTGCCAGGATTCAAACAGATTCTTAAAGCCATTTGAGGTCAAGGTCAAGAGCTTCAGATCTTTTTGTAAGATATTCCAAGAAGCAGGAGCGAAATAGGAGAAGGTCATTTTGCCAAGCCAAGGATACCCAAATATTTATAGGAATCAACAAACTCAATAGGGACACCATTTGAGGATAAAAGCACTGCAGATATACTGTATATCAGATATATAGGCCACGATTGTGTATAAGCTGTGGGTATCCATGTTGTAACATAAGATATATAAACAGAAATATATATTCTTTACTTTTAATTAAATACGTACCAGTAACATACACAAATTCATACAGTATTTTTTTATTATTCTGAACAGGACCTGTAACACAACTGGTAAAAAAAAAATTTAAATCCATAAATTAGCATCAGCATTGATTGAGCTGTGGTGTTCAAAATGTGTGAAAAAAAAGTAGCAGCTTATAGTCCAGAAATTATGGTAATTTCATTATTAGTAGCTTAGGTTTGATGAAATTCATGGTGTAATATTTACATAAAACATTTTTTTTTCATATTTGTTGATGCATAAATATTTAAATATTTGGATTTTACCTGTTTGTGTGCAGCTCTGTGTATTTCTTTTCAATTTATTATTGTAGATAGATAAATGTTCATAAACCTGGCACCCAATTTTTTTTTTAAGTTTTCATCTTGCAATATCCAGGTTTCTGAAAGCAAGATTATATAGATTATATGTGGAATACAAAACAAGGATGTTTCCAAATATTACAATAAAAACCAGGATACTGATGTATTTAAACACAGCCTTGAAGATTTCTGCCCATTTCCCTGTTTTATTCATTCTTCTGTGAACAATACTAAATTGGTGACGGTATTTACGGTAAGTTTTTTTTCTTTTCACCACCAGTCTCTTTGCTTTCTGTCTTCCAAGGCATGGTGAACCTCCTGTGGTGGCTCTGTTGGTGCTGGCAGAACCGGCGGACGCTCCCGTACTGGTGGAAGTGTGGCCTGGTGGTGGTGCTGCTTCACGGCCTGGCCCTCCTGGAGCTGATGGACTTCCCCCCGCTGCTCTGGGTCTTAGACGCTCACGCAGTGTGGCACCTCAGCACCGTCCCGGTGCACTTCCTTTTCTACAGGTTTGTCCCACTGACCTCTCAAAGCTGTCCTGAAGGCTGGATGTAAAAAAAAATAATAATAATAATGAAAAGTGGGAATTTATTTGTTGCTGCTGCTCTGTCTCCAGTTTCCTGATAGATGACAGCCTCTACTTACTAAACACAGAGAAGATGGGCGTTAAAGTGGAGTAGGAGGAGCCCATCACCTCTTCATCACACCCCCACTCCTCTTCAATCAGGGCAGCCGGACACCCGACCTCTGTCGTCGCTCAGCCTCCCAGATGAACATCGAACTCTGTTTACTTTTATTTATTTTTTCATTCTTGCATTATTTTGGTGTGACGTCTGTGAAAAAAATCGCCATGATGGATTCTTGCTCTGCGTGGCCTTGTACTGCCATGTGTGCTACTTTTACTGTGTTAGGGGATGCTGGGTGGGAGAAAGTACCAAACCTCCAGCTGTGCTTGAAACTTGTTTACTCAGTTTGGCAAAATTCACCCCCTGAACCATCAGTTTTCATCAGCTGACCGTAGGTGGCAGCAGATCTGTTCATTCATGTGTTCATATGTGCCAAAACTGCTGCCAGCTGATTCTAGATGGGGAAGAGGGTTTATGTTGGACGCTGTTTTTTTTTCCCCCATCGCTCTTTTGTTTTTATGCCTTTCTTGTTTTGCTGCTTTTGTTTCTCTTCTCCAATATTCTCTTTTTTTTCTCCACTCAGCATTTTTGCTTTAATCCTCTGCCTTAACTTGATTTGAAGTCTGATATTTTGACCAATTTGTGCTTTTTTCTTTTCTTTTTTTTTAAATTAAGTGTGTTTTGCCTGCCAGTTATGAGATGAAAATATGACTTTTATTCACCTGAATTGCCTTTTCAAACGAGAAATGAACTGAGATGCAGGAAGATTCGAGCGACTTTTCTCCACATTCACAGTTTTAAAGTTCAAGAGTAAAGCTGAGCGAGACATTTATAGCGTCAGTATTCCCCCAAATGAAGCGAACACTTCCACCTCTGCATCATAACCTGCATCTCAGAGAATGTTTATTTATTTCAACCTCCTGGGAACTGAATTTACTCCGTGTGCTCTCTGAGCTTTACGTTCACATGTGCACTTTACGACTGCGTGTGTTCAAACGACAGCCCATGCCTTTGTGTGAGAATGTGAACAATCAGCAGTGTGTGTGTGTGTGTGTTTTTCTATACATTGCGTTGTCACAAATTGAGTGGCTTTATGTATACGACTTTGCACGACGGTTCTTTTGTGTTGGAGCAGTTTGTGAATAAATGTAGAAATAGTTTTGATTTGTGATGACGCTGGGGGAGAAGAGAAAGACAGGATGTTTTAAGTTGCAGATGTAAAAAAACAAACTTTAATCATATCAAAGATTTGACAAAATATCTATTTTTGATGCATAAAATAAGCCTAAAATGACTTGTTTGATCGTGCATCTGGCTTCTAAAAGGTCAAAAATATCAATTATGGCAGAATTACAACTAAAATCACTTGTTCATTAGTGTTTATTTCTGTAGTAAGACGAGTTAAAGTCAAATGAATTTAGTCACGTCATTGCCTGCTGCCCTGTGCACCATCATCTCCCCCCACTGAGCGCACTTTCTTCAACCTCATTTGACCCAAAAAAGTGTGGATTAAATAAAAACTGTTTTTGTTGATACGGAACTTAGTTCAGATGTGCATTTTTTTTATTACATAAACTTAATTATGGTATGTCCTCTTCATTTTGCAAACTAATGCCCAACATTCTGTAATTGTTTATTACAACATATGGAACCCCTCTTCAAAAGATCTGAACTATCCCTTTAGTTTTGTTTAGTTACTGCCATCTAGGTTTGTTTTGTTGAAATCAAGTAAAAAGAAATTGAATCGCTTCATCTTAATGTTTGCAAATTTTAAGGTTCTTTATTGTCATTTGCATCACGTGTACCCAAGGTCCCAGTACACCCAAAATATAATAAATAAATTAAGTATAAAAATAAAGTATATAAGAATCTTAAGATATAAACACTAATAAAGTAAAATAATGCAGCATATAAGTAAATTTAAGGCATTTTAAAGCTTTTATTAAGAAAAGGCTCAACATTCCTTGGAGTAATGCCTCCTTCATGCTAGAATCTGAGATTTAAGATAATCTTATAACTTTCAGATCCTGTGTTCTTATCGACTCTCGGCTACTACCACCTTCAAATTGAGCTCAATTTTTATAAAGTGACTGCTAATGTTGATCTGTGAAAGGGGTAAAGTTCATTCAGTGACTAATTCCTGAATATTTCCCTGAAATTCTCTAGATATTTTGCTAACGTTAACGACAGTTTAGTTTATTTATTCATTTTACATTTGATGCAAAAATAACTTTACATACAGCATGAAAGAAAAAATTTGGAAAAATAAAAAATGAACATAAAATGAAAGGAGGCAGTGAGAAGAAAAAAATCTTATTTTAACTGCCCCTTTTTTTCTCAATTACACGAGCAAATCAAACTATAATAACAAAAACAGAGTCATATTTCTCAATGAGTAAATGAATAACAAGTTCATGCAGTGAACCCTTAAAATAAGCAGCAGAGCAGACCTCATCATTTCAGATGGTGGGTCTCAAGCTTTTCTGTGCTGCAGACTTTAGAGAGCAGCTCTGCTCTTTGTGACTGCAAACCGTGTGCACATGCTCAATACGGTAATTTATATGTTAAAAGTAGTCCAAAAGGCCACATCCTCCTTAATCCTGTCTTGACGGTCACACAGCGCTGAGGCTCAAAACCAGAAGTGTTGGAGCTTTTTGGTGGTGGCCTCTGAGTGGAACATCTCTGTTTGCTGGCTTTCCTCACAAATGATCCCATTTTGATTCCCACATTGGTTTATCCACATTTTTAACCTGACCAGCACCACTTAACCTTAGAGAGAAGCCAGGACTGGGCTCGGTGTGTCTGAGTGAGGACTTTTTGTTGTTTTCTGGAAGCTCTGTGCAGGAAGATGTCCTCTGACCCCGGCTGATGTGGGTGGGGAGAGTGGATAGACGGAGATGAATAGAGTTTATTCTTCCTCCTTCAACTCCTGATCTGTGAGCACGACTGAAGAGCCTGAGAAAAGAGAAATATGAAGATGCACATATAGATAAAATAAAATAAATCCTCTTTCATCAAAACGGAACCTACAAATTACTATCCAGCTTGCCAGTGTTATGGACAAGTTGATTACTGAACTTATAAATTGACAAAAGAAGATTTAGCAATATAAATATAAATAAATTGACTTTAAAGGTTCAGTATGTAATTTCTGGAACACGCTGGAACTTAGGAAAATTTTGAACATGACGTTTCTGGTCCCTCCCCCTCAGAGCCATATATGGCTCTGTTACCCCTTACTCTGCTGAAATTCAAATTCAAGCTCTGTTTATATTGGCTGGTTACAAACTCTGTTTTTATTGGCTGGTTAACGGCGTGTCACTGTGGCTTTTTAGAAATTCTTTTAGAGAAGCAAGGGGACAATAGTTTTTTTCAGAGATTACTTGTCTAAAATCAGTATGTCAGGAGGTAGTGACAGAGTGAAGAAATATGTTAAAAATATATTGTTAGAAAAGTTACAGCTCCTTTAAGGCAGAAAAGATAATCAAATGGCAATAAAATAGGATACAAAGAAGTGAAAATGTTCACTTTTGAAATATCTGAATTCTGAAATGAAGGTAACTCAGACTGTCTTCACAAATATCTGATTTAATAAATTAAAGAAAACTCCAAAGAAACGGTTTTTCGTACGCCACATTTCATCTTATCAAGTTTCTTCAAACTCCAATTAGCAGTTTTTATTGTATCTTCATAAAAAGGCAAATAATACAAAAATAAAAACCTGAAATTCAGAGTACCGTATTTTTTGGCGTATAAGTCGCAGGGTTTTTTGCCTAATTTGCATGCCATGTGACTTATACGGCGAAGCGACGTATTTATGGATTTTTCCATTTTATTGGACATAATTGGATTGATGCGACGTTCACGGCGGAAAATACGTTACACAACAAACAATCTCCATCTTATTGGGTCACGGAGGATACAGGGCCCAGGAGAGAACCCAGACGTCCCTCTCCCCAACAACAGCTCCTCCTGGGGGACCCCGAGGTGGACAGATATAGACAAACCCTTCAGCGGGTTCTGGGTCTTACTCCTCGTCAGTGGGGCATGCCCAGATAACCTCAAAAGGTGAATCACACAAGATATACAGGTAGTCCTCGACTTATGGCGGTCTCGACTTACGGCGATTCGGGGTTATGTCACTTATCTCATTAATAAAAATAAAATAAAAAATTTAAATCTTATTTTATGTGTTTAAATGTTCTTGATTTTATGTGTACAGCACTTTGTTGCAGCTGTGGTTGTTTTCAAATTCAAGATCTTTTTTATTGAATTTTTCTTTTTTTTTTTCTTCAAACAACAACAACAACAATAAACAAAAAAAACACAACAGTCAGCTGTGGTTGTTTTAAATGGCTTTATAAATAAATTATCATTATTATTATTATTATTATTATTATTTTGAAGCCGATTACACAGTTTTCGGCAGTGTCCGGCAGTTTTCGGCAGTGTTCTGCAGTTTTCGGCAGTGTTCTGCAGTTTCTGGTTAGCTTCGGTTAGCTCCGGCTTTGACAGCCGGCTTTGGACGAACCGTGTGTCCGATCAGAGGTTGCTTCGCTCGGATACATGAGCTGGAAACGCTCGGTGAACTCTGGGGACATCTCAGGCGGACGAACGGCTTGGCGGCCTGGATGTTGGTGGGACCCGGAGCTAATATGCTAAAACGCGGATGAACGGCTTCACCAGCTCCCAGTAAGTTATTAACTATTTTTTCCCTTCATTATGGCTCCAAATGTATGGAGCTAACATATTAACAGGCCTTACTGTAAACAGTTTGGACTGCGTGAAACAGCAGGAAGCTGCAGAGCTCGGACCTGCAACGAGCTAACATGCTAACAGACGGAGACAGGCTTCACCAGCTCCCAGTAAGAAATTAACTATTTTTTTCCTTCATTATGGCTCCAAATGTACTGTATGTGTTTTTTGATAATTATGTAGGGTATTGTGTTAGGATAGGTGACATGCTTGCTGGTAACTGTACAGTACAGTACATGTACGTGTATAAGTGGCGGCCAGTGTGTATGTGTTTTCCGACTTACGGCGATTTTCGACATGCGAACGGGCGTAGGAACAGAACTCGTTCGTAAGTAGGGGACTACCTGTGTGTGCTGTATATATATATATATATATGTATATATTATATTTATATATATATTATATATATATATTATATATATA